>VWYK01041163.1:58320-111762 GCA_013399775.1 Semnornis frantzii | reverse complement strand
AGTGCAGCCCTGCTTTCACTGGGTGTGAAACAGCCAGCAACTGTGTCTGCTTTGAAAAGCTTCTCTAGATGAACTGCATCTTCTGGATCAAGGCTCTGCCTGTTCTCCTAACTTATGAGCAGCAGAAAGCAGCAGCATCCTAGCTATGCATTTGGTGGGTGTAAAAGAATGAGTCATTAGCTTAATGGAGAGTTATCTGGGCAATAAATGCATGAATAAGGATATGTGACAGTGAGTCACCCTTGGATTGTGTGCCTGGGTGGATGCAGGTACCATTTTGCTAGGGATTGGTGTAGGACAAAGTTCAGGATGGGTTCAGGGGATGCTTTTTTTATAGCTGAACTTTCTGAAGAGCTGTAGCTGTACACTGCAATTCACCTCACTTGCAGCATCACCCAGGCAAGGTCAGTCTTGTGGGATGGAAAGGTCTTGGAGGTCCTCAGCCAGGCTTCCTCTGCAGCAGGAGCTGTCTTGCTATCCCAAAGAAGGCCCAGGCTTCCCAAAGCTGGCTGAGGCAGCCCTCAGCATCAGCAGGCTGGTTTGGGGAAGGTCATGCAGAAGTACAGAACCACCACAGCATCCTGCACTGATGTGCTCCCAGCTTCTCCTCGCTGGGCTGCTGGCAGTCCTGCTAAGTCTCCTCAGCCCCCCTCATGGTCTCCTGAAACCAGTGTCACTGCACAGGCCTCCCAGTCCTTCCCTGCTTGCCCAGCTAATGTGTGCCAGTCACCCACAGCCTAGAGAAGCTGCCTGGCTCCAGAAAGGAGATCAGTTGATAGGAAAAAAACACGACTGGACTCATCCTCAGGGGCAAGAAGCCATACTTGTTGGAGCAGACCACTGGGACCAGAGGTGTGACTGGGCAGGCAGCCCAGTGCCAGCATAGCACAGCAGATGCCTTCTGGGCATCCCCTTGCTAGCCTGCTTTTGGTGAAGCACAGCATCTGGCAGGACTGCTTGAAGAGAGCCTTTCGAGGTGACACCTGGCACCTTCCTGTGAGCTGTGTATAGAGGACGCTGCAGGAGGAGGCTAAGGTTGTACAGCTGTCATCAGCCTCTCTGTGCTGGACCCTTCCCTGTGTCCCTGTCCCCCCTCACCTCTTGGCCAACTGGTTGTGAGAGCTTTAGAGCACAGGGCTGAGAGTGGCCATGATTTGGTGCTGCCATGAGCCCGTCAGCACTAGCAGGGCTTGTGGCCTCTAGGTGTTGGTGACAGTTGGTCTTGGGTGTTCCTAAGCAGTGCTCCGTGTGCCTGTGGCACTGCTGCACTGCCCCACAGCTGAGGGAAGAGCATGTGTTCTCCCTGGGATTTTGGGCAGGGGTCTTAGTCTGGAGCTGACATTTTGGAAGGAGCTTCTGTGCCTCATCCTGGGCAAGTGTCAGCTCCACATCACAGCCTAGGACTTCTGGAGCAATCCACAGTTTTGGTGCTCTTTCTGAGGAGGAGGCTGGGGAGGAAGGTTGTGCATACCTGCCGAGATACCTCTGTCTAGGTCTTCAGCAGTCATGAGATTCTAAGTCACCAGCTTCTTTTTAAAGCTCTGGCCTGGAATTTCTGGTGGATGTAAGTGCCAGAAAGTGAAATTGCTCTTGTGATGAAGTGAATCCTCCCAGCGTGTGAGGGGTTACAAAACTTCCTTGGCACCATTACACAAGAGCCAACTGCAGCTGGTTTGGGGAGAAGTCTCCACCCTGCAGTATGGTCTGCAGCACTGTTCCACTCCTGTTTCTCCAGGGACCCAAAAGGATTTGCAGGTGCTGGTGGAGGTGCCTTAGGTGAGGCCCTACAGCAGGCAGGGGCTGCAGCTGGTCTGGCTGATGACCATGGGAAGAGGACAGACAGACCTGAGGATGCAGATGTAGATGCAGGACTTCACATGTGGTTATGTGGTGGTTCCTGCCTCCAGCTTAAAGCTGCTCTGTGCTAACTCTTGTGGCCAATAGCAGTGGGTCTGGGGTGTCATCTGCACTGGTGGTGTTAGGCCAGGATCACTGCTGCTCACATTAGCCCCACAGCACTTATGGAGATCCTTTCCATCCTTCTCGTTGCTGCAGTAGTCTTCTTAGACTCAATCAATCAATCACAGAACTGTTTCAACTGGAAAAACCCTCCAAGATCATGCAGTCCAGTCATCAACCCAACACCACCATGGCCATCAAACTGTGTCCCCAGGTGCCATGGCTACACATTTCTTGGACAGCTCCAAGGATGGTGACTCCACCACCTCCCTGGGCAGCCTGACCACTCTAAGAGGATCATCTTCCCCTAGCAGGCTGAGCCCAAAGCTTGGCCTGCCTGGATGCCAGCAAGGAGCAAAGAGGCAGCAGAAGCCAGCTGTGGCTTGGAGTGCCTGTGTTTGATGTGGTTCCTTTCCCCAGGGCCAGCCCAGTTCCCAGTGTGAACAGGACAGACAGGCAGTGCCGACAGGAGAGACAGCACTGTTGGCTGTTCTGACACGAGGAGCTGGGGGAGCTCACAGCAGGCTAACAAACAGCACTGAGACAAGGCCTGCTCTGCTCCCTGCTGTCTAACAGTGCTGCAGAAGCCAGCAGGCAGACAGTGCAAAGGGTGCTGGGACTTGGTGGTTGAGTGAAATCCTGATGACAGGGCACAGAAGTCTATAGGGCATATTGCTCAACCCTCTTGGCATCTCTGGAGTGGCTACTCTGCTAGAGGAGAGCTGCCAAGGGTATCTAGCAAGGAAGTGGCCCAAGTCACAGGGTTCATTGGAGCAAACAGCTCCAATTAAACCTCAAAGTGTAGGTCAGCATCCGCAGATGTCAGTGCTGTGTGTGCTGGCTCTGGGGGAGTGTGGAAACATAACCAAGACACCTGGCACAAAAGCAGCCCGATTGGCCTGCCCCTGTGCCACAGCTCTGCAGCACCCAGTCAGCTCAAGGAGCACTTTACTATGGAATTCAGGCTTTGAGTAGGAAAAGAGGGCTGGAAAGTAACTCCCAGCCCCTGAGCCCAGCCCATGGCCTGGCACACAAACAGGTTACATAATGCTGTTCATCCCTGCATCATGCTCCACTTTGAATCCACTGAGCTTTCCTGTCCCACTTCCCTTAGGAAGGGCCCTGCTGGGGGCCTGCACCCATTCCTCTGGATTCAGGCACAATATGGTCCACATCCACCTTGCTGATTTATTAGGGACTAGGAAACTCAGGATTTGATAAATCCTGTCTGGAAAATCCCCTCTGACAAGCAAAGGGGCCACAGCAGCCTGTGAAGTTTGCCACTCCTGCAGGTCAGAGACTCTGGCCTGGTTCTTTGTGCTGCCTTGTGCTTACCTGACAAATATTCACAGCCAAAATGCAAATAGCAGATTCCTGCTGAGCCAGCAGTGAGCAGAGGTGGGAGAGCTGCTGGCTGTGCAGTGCTTTCCATGTGGCAGTGCTTTCCATGTGGCAGTGCTGTAAGCAGCATTCAGGCACTGGATGAGAGCTGCCACTACAAAACTCAGAGGGAACCTTTATTGATGAATTTTCAGTCAACTCTTCATTGTTCCCTGGGGTTGTCTGCCTCAAAGCTTAGCAGATGTGGTGCTGATGTAGAGCATTGTGTCATGATTCACTTGGAACAGGGCAGCTCTCCTCTCCAGCCTTCATTTTCTCTCTGTGTGCCACGATGGACACTTGTCCTCTTGGATTCACAGAGTCACAGGTTGCACTGGGTTGGAAGGGACCCTCAAAGGTCATCTTGTCAAACATCTCTGCAGGCAGCAGAGACATCTCCAACTAGAGCAGGCTGCCCAGGGCCACACCAAGTCTGATCTTGAATGTCTCCAGGGATGGAGTCTCAACCACGTCCCCAGGCAACCTGTTCCAATGTCTCACCACAACTCGTTGTGCAGAGCTTCCTCCCGATGTCCAACCTAAATCTCTCCTGCTCCAGTTTCAAACCACTGCCCCTCACCCTATCACCACAAACCCTTCTAAGCAGTCCCACTCCAGCCATCCTGTTGGTTCCCTTCAGATTTTGAAATGTAGGTTAGGCAGATCATGAGCACATTGCTTGTAAGATTCTTGGTCCATCAAGACCAGAAGGGCCATGGTTTGGTTTTGGTTTTTTTTTTTTCTTTTTAATTACTGGAGAAGGTTTCTCCTTTTTTTTCTTTCACTTTCCTTTCTGTACCACAACAAATGCTGTGGCTTGTCACTGCAGGATCTTGTTCTTTCTAGCTGCTCAAAGAAATGGTGATAGCATCAGGAGACTGCTGGGGAACTACATCATTTGATGTCTGCCATCAGGCTGGCTTCTGTGTCAGGGCATAGGACCAGCTCTCTTGTGGTCAGCACAGCAGCTGCTCCCTGTCAGCAGCAGAGCAGTGCTGCTAAAGACAGCTTTTTGTGTGTTTCAGTGGCAGGCCAAGAGCAGGAGCAGCTCACATGAAGCACAGGCAGTGCAGGGGCAAGCAGCTGATTGTGCGCACAGCTGCAGATCAGACCGGAGGCAGTGGTGATGATGGTGGCTTCAGCTCCAGCTGCCCTTCAGGTGGCTGTTTTCCACTCAGCTTCTGACTTCCTGGGTGATCCTAGAGGAGAGGACAGGATGGGAGAGGAGATAGAGGCAGAGGGCACTGGTTGTGCTGGGAGCATCTCCCAAAATGTGCAGCCAATCCCAGCGAGTTGTGGCTTCTCTGAGCTTCAGTCCAGCCTGTCTGCAGGGGGGGCAGTGGGCACATTGCCCTGCAGCAGTGGAGGGAAAACACTAAGCAGGGCCCCAGCCTGAGGAGCAGGGCCCTTGCCAGAGGCGGAAAAAACCCTCCTCTGCCAGTGCTACACCCTTCCTTTCCAACCTCTCCCCTAGATCCAGGTTACCCAATTCCAATAGGATTTAGCTCACAGCTGCCTCTGTGAAATGCTTTCCTCCTGTCACCCTTGCTGCCTTTGGCTATTTCTTAACCGCTCCATCACATGCCTTGCACCCCATGACTTAATCCCTTGAGACTTTGGACTGCATTTACATATATAAACAAATAAAAAGACACACACCTGCAGTTGCCTTGGCCAGCTGGCAGCTGCCTGAGCAGTAGCTGCATTCCTGGCCCATGACATTGAGCGGGGCAGCAGATGTGACTTGCACAAAGTGCTCCTCCTTGATAGCCATTGGTAGCCCTTGGCCAAAGAGGTATTTCAAGCCCTTCTCATTTTCAAGGGCACAACAAGAGCTCAGCACTTGCTGATGAGGGATTTTGAGTTAGACATGTGAGGAACTGAGGCTAATAAATGATCCAACATTCATTTTTAATAGCTGGCATGCCTTGGCATCGCATGCAAAGCATGGGTAGCTCCTGTGGCAGGAACGAGAGTGCCCACATGCTTGAGGCCAGGCATGTGTTTAAACACTTGAGTCAATTAAAACTCCAGGGCAGCACAAGTTTCATTAATAATAATCCAGTGTTTCACCACAGGATACTCTAATTGTTCCTCCTCTGGAGGATGTGATCCCAGGGACAGAAAGATTAAGCTTTTAAGCAGCTCAAATGATAACATTCAAAGCGCTACCCTCAATGATAACAAATCCCCTGTTCACCTTGTAGGCTTTGATGGTTGCAACCAAAACACAGCTGGTTTGGGGACAGACTTGCCCTGGATTGCAGCACATCAGCAGAGAGCAGCCTATCACTGATTAAGGAGCCCCAATGTGTCATGAGACTTTTCCTAAGACCCTCGGCAGCTCTGCAAGCCCATAATGAAGCCTCTCTGTTGAGAAACAAGCAGGTAAGGAGCAGCAGGCACCTCAGCAGGAGCACTGCAAAAATCCAGGTGATTGATGTGGTTTGGGAAGTCCTGTCTGCAGATGCCACCTGTCCATAGTCTCAGGTGGCAGCTCTAAACTTTACCCAGCATGGTCAGCCTTGGCACATGGTAACTGCACAGAAGGCACCAGATATGGAGATGCCTTCAGAATGAAAACAGCAAACAAAGGTAGCAGAGATCACCGAGAGAGGTCAAGCCTGTCTCAGGGCACCTGAGAAACACTTTCTTAGTCAGGATTCTTGCTCTCCACATAGCCCCCAGCCACCCTGGCCTTCTCTCCACACTCTGCTCATTGACCCAAGCACTTGTAGCCAGGACCTGTGCAGGAAAGAAGTCTGGAGCCAATGTGCGGCTCAGCAGAGGTCAATGTGTGCAGGAGCTTCTCTTTCTTTGCTTCTTACACTCAGAAGACCTCTCCCTGCCTCATGCCCCTAACCTCTGTCAGACAATCAACCATCCTCTGTATGCTGCAGCATGAGGTGAGGCAGGTGAGTACCCATGACAGAAGCCACACCACTGATTATCACAATACCTTCTCACTGTGGCCCTGGAAAGCTTTTACTGCTCTTCCATGCAGGGCAGCTTGGGCAGGTGACATTTGGGACCCTGGTGCTCAGTCCCTGAGGGGACATCGGCCAGGACAGCCAAGATTCTGGCAGGGAGGTTGGACTAGATGATCTTTCAAGACCCTTCCCAGCCCCTAACCTTCTGTGATTTTGTGATTCTTTCAGCAAGCTACTCTGGCAGGATTTTATCCTCTATTGTGTTTTAAACACCAAGGGTTCTCCTGCTCCTCACATGCAGAGTGTTGTAGGCAAAAGCCTTGTTGTAAAGATGAAGGTGGCAATCAAATGTTTTAGTGCAGCAGTGCAAGAGAAAGGGAGCTGAAAGCAAAGCTGGCAGCTACAGACATGAGCAAGAGAGCTGCAGTGCATTCAAGGGGCATCAAAAGTTCTCACCAGGGGTGTGTGGTGCTGTCTGGAGCAGGCTGTGCAGGCACCTGCCCCAGTGTGGGTAAGGGCTGGAGCTCAGCATTGTGGGCAGAGTAATTAACTAGTTGGAAAATGCAGATAGACACAGGATGGAAGCTGATAGGAGGTGACAGAAAGGTGGAACTGGAACAGATTCAGCCAAGATGAAGGGTAATCATGGGATGCACTCAGAGGGCTGGGCAAGTGGCACCCTCTCCATCTACTGGTCAGCCACTGGCTGGCACCTCTGTCACACTGAATCAAGGGGTCTTCCTGGCAAACTTTTTGGAGTCCAACCTGCTGGCTGGGCAAGGGCAAAAACTGGATCAGAACCCATCTCTGGAGTGCCTGCACTGTGCCCAGCAGCAGAGCAGCTGCCCACCGGGTGCTGACGATGGGAGGGGCAGACCCTGGAAGCAGCAACCACCAGCAGCACCCTGGCGTGCCAGCACAAAGCTCCTGGGCACCTGGCTCTGGTGACTCGCCGTGGCAGCCAGCGTGCCCTTCTGCACTGGCAAGAGCTCTGAAGGAGCTGCTGTCGCCACAGCAGGAGGCCAGGAGGGGAGCAGGGAGGAGGCCGAGCCGCTCTGGGGGGGGCAGTCCAGAGCGGTGCCGCAGAGGTGGAAGCTGAGATGTTTTCCCAGGGCAGGCTGAAGCTGGACAGAAGTCAGCATGAAAAGCAGATGCAGAGATAAGGCAGCTCAGCTTTCCATTGATCTCCTTGGCCACATCATTCGCAGGCACACTTTGATCTCCAGTCATAGCTGTTGCTATAATTACTGGAAGGTGGTTGATGCAAACACCCTTCCCACTGTGCCTGGGTCACTGCAGCCCTGACCCAGGGTGCCTTCCCAATCCTTCCTCTGCACGCCAGTGGTCCCCAGACAAGGAGCTGTTGTTGGGTAGCAAAGCTCCCTGCCTGGCCATCGGTTAGCCCTGCACCGTGTGGCTGATGCAGTCGCCGTAGAAGGAGGCTCTGCTGGCAGAGCTGGGCAAACAAACTCCTGAGCCATGCCCGGGGGTAGCTCAGGATCAGACAGTTTGGGTGCTTATCTGTGGGTGATCACTGCACCTTTTGATGTTCCCCTGCTGCTGTTTGGACAAGCCCTGCCAGGAGCTGTTCCAGAAGAGCCACTCGCTCCACCTTACGGTTTTAGCCGAGCGAGACGAGATCTGCTGCTGGCTGTAAACAGCCTTCAATAAAACAGGTGCAGGGTTATCTCCTGCAGCTCCCTGCCACCCCAGCCAGGTCAGCCCTGCACACTGCTCCCTCTGCCTCGGGTGGCATTCCTATGGGACAGGCCACAGCCTGCCCTGCCTGGCTTTGATGCAGGCTGCAGAGGATATGCCAATTCAGGGAAGAAATTGCTGCTTCATGAAGAAGGGAGAAGGGAGATGACTGGGAATAAGGGTGACAAGAGAAGAACCTCTTGGGCACAAGAGAGAAAGGAGGTGCTTTAGAAATGCTCTCCCATAGACTGCATGCAGCCATTACTCTATGGACTGGAGTTCAGTCTTCATTAAAACAGCTGCAGACTCCAAAGCATCTCCACCGAGGAGCCAGCACTGTCAGTTTTTGTCTTGAGGTTTGGTAGGTCCCAACACAGCCCTTGGAAACAGCCAGCGTTAGGAGAAACCATCTGCATGGGCTGCTGTGGGGCAGGTTTGCATCTGTGCAGAGTCCCCAAGGACAAAGCACGGCTCACTGCAGGGACAGGACCACAAACATCTGGAGGGCAGTAGGAAAGGGACAAAGGCCTGCAGACACAGCACCTGAGTGTGACAACACTTCCAGCAGGATATCTTTCTCCATCTCAGGCTGATGCCTCCCCATCTCAGTGCAAAGCTCTCTCACCTTCTCCTGAGCTTGGTGAAGTCTCACAGAGAGACCACAGAGCTTGGGGGCTGCTTGTACCCAGGGTGGAAGACAGGATCTGGCTCCAGTTGCTCTTTGTGGCAAGGGAGGAGGAATTCAATGACCCGGTGAGAGAAGCTGGGTGCTGCTGCCTTTCTGCAGCCTGGGCTGTGACATCCCACCCATTTGAAACTGGAAATTGCTTTGGTCCTATCTGAACTCACTGCTCCTTCTGTCTCTTGGTGCCAGCAGCAGGAGTGACATCAGAGGCACTGAGTCATGAACAGATGTGCCTTTGACTCTGCCACGTTAGCCCAAGCGCTGTGCCCTCTGTTCCTTTAAAATCCCTTCCTAAAGCAGGTTCCTGTGGCCCGTGTTAAAGGCCAGTTTAGCAGTGCAGACCAGTGCCAGCTGGGCAAGGAGAGAGAGAGAGAGCTTTTTATTGGCTTTATCAGCTGCACTTTGCTGCATTGGTGGTTCCCACCTCCACTTGCCCTCCTCATCCATGCGGTACCTCTTGCCCCCAGGACAGTTCCAGACACGCTTAGCAGTTTGTAGATTCATAGAATGGTTTAGGTTAGAAGGGACCTTAAAGATCATCCAGTTCCACCCCCCTGCCATGGGCAGGGACACCTCCCACTAGTACAGGTTGCTCAAGGCCTTGTCCAGCCTGGCCTTGAACACCTCCAGGGCGGGGGCATCCACAACCTCCCTGGGGAATCTGTTCCAGTGCCTGCCCACCCTTGGGCTGTCCTTGGCACAGATGGAGACCTGAGGAGCTGTGCTCCACGCCAGCCCCAGCAGCTGGGCAGCAGCTCTGTCACTCAGCCTGTCCCCTAGCATCCACAGCCTCCTTGGGCAACCTGTTTTAGCGTCTCCCCACCCTCACTGTGAAGAATTTCTTCCTAATCTCGAGTTTCAGTCTGCCTTCCTCAAGCTGCAGTTCATCTCATCACCACAGGCCCTCGTCAGAAGTCACTTCCCGGCACTCTCGTAGGCCCCTTTCAGGTTGTCATGTGGTGATTCCTCTAACCAATGCAGCAAGGAGCACACGGGAAATGAGAGGAGAAAATATTTACAGGAAGTGTGATTTTGGAGAAAGAGGGCACTTGGTGAGGTTTGTTTGCCTAAGTGGAGGCTCTTTTGTTTATAAGTCACTGGGTGTCTGAGGCAGGAGCAGGAGACCTTCCCCTGTGCATGCCAATGTAAGCTTCTTACCACAAAGCTTTGGAAGAGGCTCATGTGGGAACAGGGATTGTGAAGGGTCAGGATTTCACAAGCAGAAGGTCCATGTGAATCCTCACTGTTCCAGTGGCAATACAACCTCCAGGAAAAGCCTTTCCCAGGTGTCTTTTGCTTAGGATAAAAATCTGACTAGCTTGTGGTCCAGAGAACCTCCAGCTTGTCTCAGTCCTCAACATATCTTTGACATCCTCAAGCCTGAGCCACCAAACCTGATGTGCCTGTGGTCCAGAGCTGGATCACAGAGCTGTTCTCTGAAAGAAAGGGATATCCAAAATCTCTCATACTCAAAAACATCTCACTTGGCTTTAGCATCACCTCTGGGGTATTCCAAGCCAAGTCTGAACTCTGCCTCTGCAAGGATCAGCCTCGGCAGAGCTCTCGTGTGTTGCAACGTCCTGGTTATGGCTCCCTGGTAGGGAAGCCAGTGGAAAAGTACTGCCAGGGCTGGCTTCCCTCACCCCCTCATCAAGGGCCAGTGACACAATCTAGCGTGCCTGCTGCCCTCCATTTCTCAAGCATCCTCTGCCTAGGGAGGGACCTCTTGGGAGTCTGCAATAGATGGAGCTGATAAGTGTGTCCACAGCAGCTGCAGGGAGCAGGAGGTGACGTATCCAGGTGGCAGCATCCAGAACGAGCTCCCCCTTGGCTGATCCACACATCGCTGCCTGGGTGGCAGGAAGGATGAAAGCCTCTATAAATAGAATAACCTGTACCCTCGTGAAGGGATTCTGGTTTTCAGGTCACAAAACAAGGAATTATGTGCCAAGAGGAAGTCGCCCAAATACTTGCAACGCATTCTTGCTTTTCTCTTGGTTTCACCTTCAGGGTGTCTCCATTCCCAAGGGTCAGTTACACTTCCCAAAGGTGCACGTTTCTGGAATTATCCTGGGCCTGCAGTGTCCTGCAGGCTGGCACCTGAGCATGGGCAGTGCTGTGGGTATGGGTACCACTGAGCATCCTCAGCTCATGACTGCCTTTCATCTCACCTAACTGCTACTCTGCCCTGAGAAGCACCACAGCCTTCTCAGGCTACCCAAGAGCCAAACTTTCTGCCTCTGCTCCGTGCCTGGATCACTGCCCACAGCCAGCAGGGACCCAAGTTTCTGGGGAGGGTGGCAGAAGGCAGCGGAAAAGCAGGGTGGTGTCCTGAGCCAGGGGCGAGTTTCACTGGGAGAAGAGAGGAGCCATTTAACTAGTCGCAGGAAGAAGGCAAATCAGATCTCATAACCCAAGGAGGTGCGATTCCTTTATGTTTGAGTCCAAATTTTTAATTCACTAGGTTTTAAATAGTTTGGGAAAATAAAGGCATTTGGAAATCATAGCTGGGCCCAAGGTTCATGGCACAGCTCTCCCTGGCTCTCCCTGCCAACCCTCACAGAACCCAGCTGTCATGGAGGAAGCCACAGGTCACATCTTCCATCTTGTGTCAGGAAGGTGATGTAAGATGTCTGGGTTCTCCCTCCAGAGTCAGCATCTGGGAAGCGAGGAGGCGCTGAGCCACTAAGCTGGTGTGTGGACAGCTGTGGGGGCTGGGAGTCTGCTCCTCTCCTGGGGTCCAGAAAGGCTGCGGGGTGGGGGCGGCAGAACAGGAGTCTTCCTGCTTGGTTCTGCTCTGCCTGTTTAGCCTGTGCCCTGTGCTAACCTCAGCAGATGGGAGCAGTCCTGCTTCAGAAACCTGTAATGCCAGCTGGGAGAGAGGTGAGACACAGCAGCCCTCTGCACCAGGCTGTGGCTGCCCCTGGGGGTCCTGTAAAACCCTTCCAATCTCTGCTTGGAGACCTGCTGCTCCAGCCTCCTTCTGCAAGATTTGGGGTTCTTCTAGAGCTTTGTGGTGATTCACAAGGCTGTTCTGCTAGGGAGCAAGGGCAGGAGAAGCCCACCCGTGGGGGCAGGCAGGAAGTGATTAGCAGGTGGCATTCAGAGCCCTTCCCTAGTGCAGGAAGTGCTCCTGCTTTGAAGTTCATTTGGAAAGCTTTAAAAGTACTCCCTGATTGCCTCACGTAGGCCCACTGATACCCAAGGAACCGTGCAGTGTAAATACGCTCCCTTGGTACACCAAGGGTTAGATAATGAGGCCAGGCTCAGAGTCCTGCAGGAATGCTGCTCGCCACCAGCACAGCCTCTGCCTGCAGAGACCTTTGGGTGCTCCTTTCGCTTTTTTCAGTGAGTGGTTTATATGCTGAGAACATGGCATGAAAATGTGTACACTCAGTGGCTCTGACCAGTTTTATGTCTCATCTGCAGCACTAGCCAGAGAGCTCTGAGGTTCACCCAGGCCCCCTTTGTCAGCAGGCAGTTGAAGTGGCTCCCATTTCCCAGAAAAAGCCCACCTGGAATCTCTGCCCCTGTGAAGCACAAACACAGTCCTTCCCTGCTCTGTTGCAGGGCCTGACCCGTGGCTGCTGGCATGAGGCACAGAGTTAGGAGCCATCCCGGGTCTCCAGGACAGGGAGGTACAACAGAAGCCAGGTGCCAGATGGGAGAATGTCTGTGGACCAGAAAAGGTAAGTGGCTGAGTGTTCCTGCAAGAGAAATGCACAGAGCTGGCTGAGCCAGGCTGAACTCACAGGGGCGTGCTGTGTGAGTAAGGCAATGACACTGGTGAGGCTGATGAGGTTTAAGGGATGTGAAGATCTAGTGAAGATGCCAGTCAGCTGAGGTGGGGTGCCAGGGAGGAAAGGTTGGCACTGTTGTCCCAGCCAGCTTTCTCCTGCTGAGTGTTGGCTGTATGTACAGCTGGCTTGCCTTAGCCTTGCACCTCTGTCTGCTGCCCTGTATCCTTGTCAGCTTTTCACAGAATCACAGAAACATTCCGTTTGGCAAAGCCCCTCAGGATCACCCAGTCCAACCCATATCCCTGCTCTGCAAAGTTCACCCTAAACCATATCCCCAAGCACCGCATCCAAACGACTTTTAAATACATCCAGGGTTGGTGACTCCACCACCTCCCTGGGCAGCCCATCCCAATGCCTGACCACTCTTCCTGGGAAAAAAATTTTCATCGTGTCCAGTCTAAGCCTAGCCAGTCGCAGTCTGAGGCCATTCCCTCTGGTTCCATCACTGTTTACCTGTAAGAAGAGACCAGCAGCAGCCTCTCCACAGTCTCCTTCCAGGTAGCTGTAGACAGCAATGAGGTCTCCCCTCAGTTTTTCAAACTAAAACTTCTGGAGCTCTATCAAGATGGGAGCAAGGACATTTCATGTAAGCAGCGACCCCTGCAACACCACAGCCTGCCAAGAGCTGTAGCCTTCTCTGCAGCTCACAGGCATGAGTCCCCTTCCTCATCCCTGAGTGCCCTGAGACCGTGACCTAGGTCACCGACTGGCGGAAGTGCCCCTTTGACACCTGCATCATGATGCAGAGCCATTGACTCAGGGAGATCAGGATCAGGTCTTGGGAGAGGAGAAGCAGAGGGAACCGGTGAAGGCAGATAGCAAGGGCTGATCTGGCGCTCCTTGATAAGGTTGCTGTAGGGCCGAGGGAGCGAACGTCACTCGCATTCAGTCATTTGCAAATAAGACACCTAAAGTAAACCATCCCCTGCTACTTCTCCTTCAGGTGCAGACAACTTCCAGGTCCTGGCTGGGTGGGGGATTTCCTGTCTGCGTTTAGTTTGTAGCCCTTCCAAGGGCTGCGGTTTGCCAGGCGGTTCGTGCCTTCATCACCTGCCGGGTGCTTAACTCATGTTTAATTTTACGACCCGGGGAGTGAGTCTTGCCTTCTGCAGCTGGCAGAGCTCATGCTGGCAGCCGAGCCCGCGCTGCCTTCTCCTGTCTGCTGAGAGCCAGAGGCTTGGCTCAGGTTCGCTCTGCCAAAAGTTACCTTGGTAGGGTAGAAACGGAAACCAATCCAGATAGCAAGGGAGCAGCGCAGCAGCACAGCTTCCAGGGTGGCTTTGTTCAGCTGCCAAGAGGCTATGCAAAGCCTTGCCTTCTTTCTGCAGACTCTGGAAAGCAGCCTCCACCCTCCCAGACAAGAAAGCAAGACTCATGAATTCTCCCCAGTCTGTGCTGGATCAGTGACACACTGGGAAAGCTTTTCCTGAGCTCAGTGCAGGAACCCAAATCCTTCAGTTTCCTCAACACCTGCGAGCTGCTGGGGTTTCTGAGTGCACACAGCCAGTCTGTGTTTGTTTGGTGTTGGCCAAAACATTTCCTTTTTTTTCTTTTCTTCAGCATCTAATCACAGCTATTTTTACCACAAACACATTTGAAGAGGAAAAACTCCAGAGGGTTTCCTTAAAAAGAAATTCAGTGATAGGAAGATAAAATGGACTCAGCCAAACATGAGGGAAAACTTCTGTGGTGTGAGGGTGCTGGAGCCCTGGAGCAGGCTGCCCAGAGAGGTTGTGGAGTCTCCTTCTCTGCAGACTTTCAAGACCCACCTGGATGTGTTCCTGTGTGGCCTGGCCTGGGTGACCCTGCTTTGGCAGGGAGGTTGGACCTGATGATCTCCAGAGGTCCCTTCCAACCTCTAACATTCTGCGATTTCTATGATTCCATATTTGCCAAATCCAAGCTCTAATCCTTTGTTTCCTGAAAGTGTATTTCTTGAAGTGTACAAACAACCTAAGAGATGAGAATAATGCTCCATGTATACAGGGGTAGTATTTCAACACTCTCTTGCCCTAGTTTCTTGGCAGGTTTCACACCACAGCAAAGACCTTTATGGTCTTGACAAAAATCAAGCCACAGAAGCCGTGGGGTTTGCTGGCTCCCTGGGGATGTGCTGGGTGCAGTTAAGCCCAGCACTGCAGGAGCTCTCTTTGCAGACAGATACTGAAGAGAGGCCCCCCATCAGCACAGAGTTTCTGGGAGGTGCCCTCCAGCCCGTGCTGCCAGCTCAGATCTGAGCCTGGCAGGCCCTCTGAGGCACTGGGAGGGATTTCACCTAACCCGCAGCCACGGCAATAAATGTTAATTAGAGTCCCAGGCAGTTTAAAGGTAGAGTCATGGAGGTGTGTATCCATCCTCCTGCAACATCCACCTCTGAGGTGCAGTGTTTCCATCACATGCTGTAAATCCATCTCCAGGACACATTTCAGTCCTGTAGCATAAATAGACTCCTGGCATCTATTCAAAGGAGCACCACCTGTTCTGGAGCCCCATCCAGAACTTCACAGGAGAAGGGTGATAACAAAATGGTCTGCACCCCCCCCCTTGGAATGAATCTTCGAGCATCCTGTGGAGAAACTGGGAGGCTTTAGCTGGGAGCATCCTGTGCAGGCTGATAGTGTTTAGCTCTATTACCTGGCAGTCTTTATTCTGCAGTGGCTGGAAGTTTCTGAAGGAATCCTACACCCCTCCTGCTTTGATCCAGAAAACATTAGGCAGGCAGGACCTCTTCTGTTCTCCTCTTGTAGGCAGGCAGAACCTTTCCTGTTCTGTTGTCTGGCTGAGAATTGGGGAGGCTGGGCAGCAAGGGCCCATGCACATTGTCTTTAGCCCACAGATGCAAGATGGTCCCCATTTCTCTCCCCATTAGGGTGGCTTTTCCACCACACCACCTCTCTCTCTCTTGTTCTTTGTTCAAAGAATGGAGAGACAAAGGGTTGAAAATGTTTTGCTCTGGGTCCAAGGGAACTGGAGGCAAGGGGCTGCTGTGGAAACCATACCTGTGGCATGAGCATGGTGTGAGAGAGGCCGTTTGAAATGGGCATCTCCCTCCCTCTTTCTTTGCTGAGGAGTTTGGACTCAGGTGTTTCTTTGGGGCCTGGAAATCCACTTGGAAACCACAGAGAGAGGTGCAAGGAGAAACTGAGCATGGGCTTCTCACTCTTCCCCCTGAGCTTGCTCTTCCTGGCAGGCAGCCTGTGGCAAGTATGGGTGAGAGGCACCACCATGTGTGAACAGACAGCTGAGGCAGGCCCTCAGAGCAGCAGTCAGTGCCTGCAGGTTGCTGACTGCTGAGTGCAGCAGGCACTCAGAAGCATGTCCTGGACAGCAGCCTCCAAGGGAAGGGATGCTGCTGGCTGTAAGGGTGTAAGGAGCAGCTCTGGCAGAGGGCAGGAATCCTCTGTGCATTTCCTGCTCTCAAGCTGACTTTTAGCTGCCACCAGTCCTGTCATCTTCTCAGAGATGGGAGGATGTGCTACATCATCAGTCCTGCTGCCCTGACACTTTGTTGGAAAGACTCTTGAGGGACATAGAGCAGCAAATATGCAAGCACCAGGTATTTGCAGATAGGTCGTTCCTGAAGCAGCAGACACCTGGAAGCAGCTCTTTTGACTAATGTCCTGTTGCATACCATGAAGCAACAGGGAGGAAAGAATAACAGTCCCCTTATCTGCTCCATCACGGCGGCACAGAGCTGTGATGAGGAGCTGGGAGAGTCACCAGGAGCATTCAGACAGGAGATGAAGGCTGAGGAGAGGTAAATGTGTTGCCAGCCCATTGTAAAAGCTGCTTTACATTGTGAGAGCAGAAATGGGAGGGATTTCTCTTTGGTCTTTTCTGCTGTCTGCTGAGGTGCGGGAGGTTTCCAGAGCAAAGGGCAGCCATGACTCAAATGTATACGGAATTTGAGCAGGAAGCTGTCTCAGGCCCCACATCAGAGCATTCACCCACAGCACTGGGCCCAGCTCAGCCCCTCGCACGCTCTCTGAGCGCTGCTCTTCTGCTGGCCAAGGCAGTGATGTGTGTGGGTGATGCAACCGGCCCCAGAGTGCACATCAGTGCCTGGCTGTGGAGAAAGGGCATCTCTTCAAAGGCCTCAAGTGTCTGCCATAGCTGACGTAAGCCCAGCCACTTCTGTGGCCTCGTCAGCACACCATCAACAAGTGCTGGTTGTGACACTTGTGGCTGCGATGGCCCTTCAAGGCCACCGACTGCCAGCAAAGCACAGCAGGGCTGGCACGGCTGCTGGCTGGCAGCTGGCAGCTGGCAACAGAGACCTCGAGGCTGCGCAGAGACGGGGAGCAAGGCCACCTGTGCCCTGGCACAGCCACATCTGTGGGCCTGCTTGGTTGGCCAGTGTGGGCAGGACAGGCTGCAGAAATGGGACCTCACTGCCAGAGCAGCAGAGTGATGGGAGATGGCCGTGGCCTTAGCAGCACACAGCACAGCAGGGCCAGGCTGAGGGGTGGCACATAGTGGCATCAGAAATACATCACTCTGGAGCATGCCAGCTTTATTTTCAAGCAAACCAAGCAAATGGATACCTGCACGGTGCCCAGTGACAGTGGTTGTGGTGGGAACACCACTCACAGAACCCCACCCCCCAACACAGAGGGCGCCTGGGCAAAGCAGCACCTGCCAAGAGCTGGGAACAGCACTCCTGAGGGGCCTTGGCTGACCTTTTCCCTTTGGACGTGCAGTCACCTGGGCTGGAAATGCAGAGGAAGGATGTCCCTAGGTCAGGTCTTGGATTAAGAATAACATATGGGGAATAGTGTTGGGAATTAAGGATAATCCCCCTGCTGAAAGCTTCTAGCCTGTGGATGAAAGGGACTTCTGCTCCTTCTCAAACACCAGGGTAGGAAAGGGAGGGCAGAGCAGCAGCTGCTCTTGGTGCATAGCAGTTGCAGGAGGAAGGCAGGCCAGAAGATGACTCAACTGTGGTGATCCAAGCCCCTCAGCCCCCAGCCCAAGCTCGATCCATTCTGGCAGGCCAGCTAGTCCTGTGGCCTGCAGCTACACAGGCATTGAGAAATACCTTGAAAAGCAGAAGTGTGCCCTGCTGGGAAGAGAGGAGAGCAGGGGGTGCCTGCAGCCTTGTGTTCCCTGCCCAGCCACCAGCCCCTCCTGCCCATTGCAGTGCATAGCGTGCGAGGGCAGCTGGTGGCCAGAAGTGGAGTGGAGGTGTCTGAGAGAGAGCTACAAAAAGAACAGAGAGAGTTTGCTCTTATGTAGGCAGGTTTCCTGGCATGATGAGTGAGCCTGGCATGCCTCTGCTCTGCCTTGGGCATGCGCCTGTACGTCTAGGCAGGCTGGCACAGCCTCCTCCATCCCTTCCGAAAAAGGAGCAGTTCCAAGGCCCTGCCAGAGCCTGCTCTATCCTCAGCCAGCCCCAGCCCTTGTGCACGGTTGCTGGGCACCCTCTGGGGCAGCCTTGCTGGGAAGAAGGAACCTGCATGGTTTGCTTGCTGCTGGCACCTTTGGGTGCCAGACCTGCTCTCTTTGCTTGCTGCTCTGGGCCAAACTCAGCTGCTTCCTGCCACCGGCAGCTCCAGTAAAGCAGACCCTTGCAGCCTCCCATGCTGCAGCACTCACTCCTGGCTGCAACAGGCTGGAAGAGCCTTTTGCTCTTTCACCACCATCCTATCAGATGCTCTTCTGCAGCCACCTGGGAGAATGTTTTTCCCACCAAGAGATGTTTGGGCAAACAGCTCCAACTGAAAAGAAACCCAAACCCAACCTCCTCAACGAGCAAACAGCTTCCTGCATGGAAACCTTTCAGGCAAACCCATCATGGTCCCGTGAGGAGGACACAGCCACGTTTTGCACTGAGCAGTGGGGAAGAGTTTGACACCTGACAGCTGCACCACTGACAGGTTTCCTCTGTTCCACCTCAGGAGCAGGAGTGAGGGGAGAGACCACCTCAAAACTGCCAGGCACAGCCATCTTTAGTGGGGAGTTCAGCAGAAGAGCCTTGACTGCTGCTTCACAAAGGCACAACAGGAAGCCCAGGATCCTGGGGGCTACAGGAGCAGGTGTAGCCTAACAAGAAGCCACTGGGGGCATGCAAAGAGGATGCACTGGAGCAGTGGTCCCACACTGGCCATGCTTTCTGTGGGTGCAACCTCACCAGGAGCATCCCTGAAGCCCCAAACCGTGCTGGCTGCTAAAGCTGGTTTGGGCTAAGGATGGCTGGGATAGGTAGCAGCAGGGTGAGTGATGTCAGAGCTGGTTTGGGCTGAGGATGGCTGGGTTAGGTAGCAGCAGGGTGAGTGATGTCAGAGCGGGTTTGGGCTGAGGATGGCTGGGTTAGGTAGCAGCAGGGTGAGTGATGTCACCGCTGGTTGCCCTCCAGCTCCGTTGAAAGCAGCAGCAAGCCTCTGGTTGTCTCGGCAGCCCTTCCACGCCTGTCAGCGCCGAGCGGCTGGGAGCTGAGGTTCCGTGTGAGCACTGTGACCTCTGCTGGGCACACTGCGGCTGGCAGCAGCAGGGCACCTGCTGGCAGCGCTCTCCCCAGAATCGCGGTGGCAACCCCTGACGGCCGCAGAGACACCTCTGAGACTGAATAAGGGCTAACGAATGACCTCGGCAGCTTTCGTCCTTCAGAGCCGTTGGCAGAAGAATGCAGCCTGCAGCAAACCTGCTGGGTCTGAAAGGATGCAGAGGGGAGCCAGGGGCTCTTTGGGAGGGCAGCTGGAGACCAAGCTGGGAACTTTGTGCTGTCCAGTTTGTCATCATGGAAGATGACACAAAGCCATTTGTCTGTAGCTTGGTCTGACTTTAGACTGAATCTTTTGGTGGTCAGCAGTGAGGCCGTCACCAGAAGAGGTACAGGAAGGCTTGCACTGATGACTCAAAGCAGGATGTGTCTGCAGCCTCCCCTGGTCAGTGGGGAGGCCACATTGCTCCTCTGCCTTTGGCCAATGCAAGAGCTCAGCTCTTTTCCCAGTGAGCTGCCCAACTCCATGATGGAGTTCCTGGTGCAGTTACAGACCTGAGAGGGAACATGGAGGGTTTGAGATGTGGGCATGCAGCAGCCTGGCCCTTCCTGCACCAAGGAGGCAGAGATCCTGGCCTTTTGCATCTACTTCTGTCTTCAGCTGCTAACAGCGGCTCTGCAAGCCCCTTGTGCCACCCCACGCTGCATTCTGAAAGAGGGGGAGGAGCAGACAGGCCAGGCTGAGAGCTGAGGTGAGTCAGGTGTGGAAGGAGGAAAGGCTTTCAGGTCACATCCCTGCAAATGCCTTAACATGCAGGCAGCAGTGGTGGGAGCAGGGGCTGGGAGCAGCAAATTCAGAGCCATGCAACTGCCAGCAGAGCTTCTCCTGGGCTTGTGTGCTTGAGTGGCTCCTGCTCTGATGGACATCCAGGAACAGCACAGTGCAGTGCATAAGCCCCAGCAGTGTCATTGATGCCTGCTGCTGAGGTATGGTTTGGGTTGGAAAGGACCTTGAGATCATCCAGTTCCAACCCCCTGCCATGGGCAGGGACACCTTCCACCAGCCCAGGTTGCTCAAGGCCTCATCCAGCCTGGCCTTGAACACCCCCAGGGAGAGAGCGTCCACAGCCTCCCTGAGCAACCTGTCCCAGTGTCTGCCCACCCTTGGGCTGTCCTTGGCCTGGTGTGGTGCAGGTGGAGCTGTGCTCCATGCCAGCCCAGCAGCTGGGGAGCAGCTCTGACACCCAGCCTGTCACGTAGCCCACCACAGGGGTCAGGCAGGAGATGGTTGCTAAGCTGGCTGGGGCAGCCTGTGCTCTCCCGTGCCTCAGGTCTCGCTGCCAAGGGGATAATTCATCTGTTACCTGCTGTCATGGGGCCAGGCCGAGGCCTCTCTGTGACACTGACCCCAGAGCTCGTGGTTGCTCAAGGATCTCCCCACGTGTGAACACAGCAGCCTGAGGAGCAACGGCTGCTCTGGGCTGCCACCAGCACCTGCCTGCAACCACACAGCCTGTCTGCCCAGGGGATTATTGTCCTGCAGCAGCTGCTGGTGACCACTCACTGTCCCCTCTCTGTCCAGCAGTGACAAAGCTCCAAGGCACAGCACCACGCACCAGGACTGTTTGGCCTTGGCCTGACCTTCACTTCAGCCTGGGGAGCCCAGTGCACTGCGTCACAATTTGCTGCCAGCAGGATGACCTTTATCAAGAACAGTGTCACAAGGTTGTTAGTGCTTCATAGAAGTGATAGGCAGCGAGCTCAGGCCTGCCCAGCCCCATTCCTTGGAATGATCTGAAACATCATTCCAAATAAATGTCCCATTCTGTGCCTGCCTTATGGAGCAGAGTCAGAAGTGTGTGGGAACATCCACGGCTGTCACAGCAGGGCTGTGCATTAGCAGAGAGCAGTTTGGGAGTGCCACAACTACCTGCCTAATGACATGAGATCGTCACTTCCCCCCAAAGGGAGGGCCTGGGGCTTTGCACAAATCAATTGAGTGGGCTCTGCACGCCAGGGGAGCTCCACCACCTCAGCTGGAGGGGCTCCGAGCTGTAGATGTCACTTGCCAAAAGGCAGCCTCGCACAGACACCCCTGCACACGCCCCACTGTGCTGGGCAGGTAGGAGCATGAGATAGGAACATGCCAGCTGGGGTAGCAGAGAGAGTAGCTGTGTGACAGGCTCACCTTAAACGGCAGCTGAGGGGGCAGTGAGCAAATGGCAGACCTGTTTCCCTTCCCTTTTCACAGCAAAGTTGTGCTGCAAAAGAAAAGGGCAGAGCTCAGCCAAGCACAGGCACTCGGCTGGTGTTGGAGGGCAGCTGCAGGTGAACTAACTCAGCTGTTTATTGACCCCAAGACCTCTCTGGCCTGTGCACTCTGCTGAACCTCTGCTTTGATTCTGTTTTCTAGGAGGAACTTCACACAAATGAAGAGGCTCTGGCAATTTTGGAGCTTGCAGAAGCAGGCAGAGGCAGCATAGCACAGGTAAGGCTGCTTTTGCTGCCCTGGATCCGTGCTTGCCAACAACTGATCATAAAACAGGGCAGCAGCTGCTTTAAGGAAATCACAAAGACTTCCCATGTCCACACCAGACAGTGCTGGACCTTTCCTGAGGGCTCTTGCACTGAGAGCTTGTCCGTGAAGGGACCCACACTGCTGGCTCTGGACATGGCACATAAGCACCAGCTCCGGTCTCCGAGTGTTACCAAACCACCAGCAGAGCTTCTGCTCTTCACTCTGGTACTCACTGCAGCTCAGCACCTCTTGGCCTGCTTAGCTTTGACAGAGAGACTGTGGAAAGGACCCAAAGGCTGTGCAGGGTGAGCTGAGCACCCTACATTCATGTCCCTGTCATGATGTGGCAAGAAAAGATACCAAAGAATTAAGACTGTCCGATTTTCATGAGGCAGCTCAGGATGCAGAGTTAAGTGAATACCTCCTGGGCAGAGGCCACCCCTTTGGCAAGGGTACAGTTACACTCCAGACATGTCCTGCTGCCAGCAGGCACAGCCACCACTAGGCTGGTCCAATGAAATCAACAACAGGTTTTCTAGCTGGGAAAAGGGCTTTGAACAGCCTTCTTTCAAACCCGTTTGTAACCAGTTTGTCTGTCTCCTCAACCTCCTACCCCGCCTAGTTATCTCTTCCTGCATTTTTTGCAATTTCAAACATCTCAAAGCTGAATCCAAAAGGAAGAACTTCCCAAGAAGAGCCCTGCAGAGGATGGCAAAAGCCCCTGGCTGGATACCATCTCTGCTGGGTACTGTCTCTGGGGAGTGGCACTGCTGGCCAGGCCAGGGGCCAGATGAACAGCTCTGACCAAGGTCAGGCCAGACCATCCAGCACCTGCCTTGTGCTTTCCCATACTGAGGCTGGGGCTGTGCTTTCTTTTCAGGTGATTCTGCCTCATCAGTGCAAGGACAAGGTTGGTTTCTTTCCCCATCTTCCTTCCTCTGTGCCCCTCCCCTCTGCTGTGGACAGGCACACTTGTCTGCTAGGGCATGATCCCAGACTGAAGAAAACTAACATAAATCTGTTCATTTCTGCCCACAGCATTTTGAGAGACCTCATAGAAGGCACCAGAAGCCAAGAAAGTAAAATCATCTGGAACAAGGTAAAAGGTGCATAAAAGAGCCTGCAAGGTCATCCATCCCACCCAAGTGGGATATGGGGAGGGAAGTGCACCTCTCCCTGCTGCTCCACCTCTACAGGCCACATCACCTTTCCCAGGCTCTCCATACCTGACAAGGCCATGGTGCTTCCTGACACCAGCCCTTCTCCACCACCTCTCTGTCCAAAGGACTCTGCAAAGTTAAGGAGAGAGACTAAATCAGCAGCTGGGGGCTGCATTCATAGTGTTTGTGAGGAGGCTTTGCAAGCAGGAAAGCTGTCAGCTCCCTTAGAGCTTGTTCACATCACTGAACAACCACAACCTCAGTCCTCCTGCCCCTAAACCCATGTGCAGCTCTTGCTGGGTAAGTAAACACAGCACAGCCATCTAGAAAAGCTTTCTGGGGCTACGTGCTGCTGCTCTCGCTCTTGAGGTGGGCAGGCAGCACCAGCAAGCTGGCTGCTCACAGCTCCCCTTCAGCTGAAGGCAAGTCCCACTGAAGTGGGAACCAGGCCTTGCTGCATGGAAGTAAGGCACTCATGGCCACAAAGCATTCCAGCTCATTTTCTAGGATTGCTTCTCATCCTTGCCCTTTTCCAACAATAAAAAAATCCACCCGAGCATGGAGCACAACTGTGGAGCTTATTTCAACTGCTCCTTCCAACAAGTTCAGCTTGAACACAGAGGTGAGACTTTGAAGGATTGTTTCCTGCTATTCCTCAAGTTATTTAAGGAACAGTTTTGCTTTTAAAAGCAGCCTTGAGAAAGTTTAGCAGCTGAAGGCAACGTTGACAACAGCTGCGTGACCTGCACCGGCAGCCCTGTGATGAGAGCCCCAGGGCACGGGATGGTACTGGGCACCCTGGACTGGGTTTAGACAGTTTTACATGTGTATGAAAATAGACTTTATTCAAGAGGAGAGTTCAATCAACTAGTACCCAGTGGACACACCTGTTACCCACCAAATGAAAGTGATGCACTTACTCTCTTCACTGTTTTCTTTTAAAATGTTCTCTTTTATTCACTCATCAAGAGCCAATAAGTTATATAAATCATAGGAGTTTTCATTTCCTTACTGAAGTAGTCAGCAAGTCTTTAAACTTACTTTGACGCTGACTCAGTAGCACATTAGATCTTCAGGAAAAAGAGTGGATTGGTCTTTGTTTCCCCACAGACTCTCCTGAGAGCCACCAGCTCTCTTGTGCAGCCTTCCAGGAACCCTCTCCCAGGTTTTGAGCGCGGCGCTGCGGTTCCGCTGCGGCTGTCTCAGGTGTCAAGGCACTCGATGCTGTGCAGGTCCAGGTGCACCTGGAGAACCAGCCCACGAGGCTGGCAGAGTGGCCACCACACACTGCAGCCACCTCAACCCTTCACCTCACCACTGCTCTTTACAGGAAGCCACGAATTACACTGAAGCTCTGCACTGAGGGCAGGGGCAGCAATGACTCCATCTGACAGGTGTTAAACCAAATACTTCTGTATTTAATTGTGTTAAAGAGTTCCAGAAGGTTAAAACCAGAGACAAATGCACAGAACTCCTGTCAGGGACAATGAACTGAGGCAGCCACATTGTCAATCCTCAAGCTTTAAACAGTGTCTAAAGCAACTTCTAAGTAAGTACAATTTGGGATACTCATGGAGAACCTAAAGAAGTGATTTTGGTTTGCTTTACCTAGCATGAAGGGGTCTCAAACACTTCAGTAACTTGGAACTTGTTCCACAGTTGCCATTTTCCCATCTGCCTCTCGTCAGCAGATGTTTTGCTTTGTATACCAAGAGTAGATTTTTTTCCCCCCAATAACAATGCAATCTAGTTTTCATAGGGAGACACAAAAGCTTCCTAGTCTTGCTCCTCTTCATCCCCATCCTCATCTTCATCTCCTTGATCTCCAGATTCAATGTCGTCATCATCTTCAACCTGGAATGAGGGAAGATCTGCTGTGAGGACTAACATCCCTTGCTCTGATCCAGCCTCCTGAAGGCAAGCAGCTGCTGGGGAGTGAAGCTTAAAGCCAGCCTAAAACCATCCTGCTGTGTCAGTTGGTGCTGAGTAAAGGCTCCTTGATCAAGAGTGGCTGCCTGCTGGGGACCACAGCCTCTGCTCAGCGCCTTCTGCTCTGCCCCACACTGAGGAACTTCACACATCCAGCTGCAAAGGGTTCTTGAAACAAGCTGCCCAACTTGTGCCTTGAGCACTGCCCTGAGCTTGCAGTGCTGCTTCAAAAGCAGGCTAAAGCTCTCTAGTTACCACTTGTGCTACTTATGGAACAGTCCCTTTGCATTCACACAGCCACCAGCTGCTTTTTCTGCAGCTGGCAGAAGCTGCAGCATGGGCAGGCATCATTGCAGGCACACAGGGCAGGTTCTCCTCACAGGAGCTTGACAGGTGCTTCTCGCAACCCCAAGCTGAACACTTTTCAGGAAGCATCATCACCTTTTGGCAGCCCATACAAGTTGAGAAAGCAGCCCAGGCAGGGTCAGCAGCCCCCAGCTCAGCCCCAGGGATCTGAGGGAGCCATTGCTTTGCTTACCGGGAAACCCAAATCCTTCAGCTTGATCTTCAGCGCCAGCAGCTTCTGATCCTGGTCAGCCAAAAGCACCAGCAGGTCGTCCTGCTCCTTCTTTGACTCTGCAACTTCTTGCTGCAGCTTACTTTTCTCATCTTGCAAGATAGCAACTGTGCTGCTGGATGAGTCCAGGTGCTGCTTTAGCGCTTCTTTTTCCTCTGAGAGGGCTTTCACTTCGCTCTGGCCACAGGACAAATCCACACATTAGCCACAGGCATGGAACAGCTGCGGCCTCATTTCCTACAAGCACCTTCCATGCACCTCCAACCCCACCAAGAGCCCTGTGGCCTTGCTCCCACACACTTCCTCACCCAAATCCTCTTATTCCCAAGCAGGAGTAAGACAGTGGCTGCTTTCCTCCCAGCCAAACCAGAGTGCAAAGCTATTTTCTAACCACTTCTTTAAAGGCAGACAGAGCCTGCATTTCCCAAAAGAAAAGGCAGGAGATGCATCCAGCTTCCCCTTGCATAGCCTGGAGCACTTCAGATGCAGAGGAAACAAACCTCTTCCAGCCAAAGCCTTTCCTACAGTAGAAGTCCTAACTGAAGGCTGAGGACCAAGTGTCTTGGTGTGATGTCCACCCACTACCAACCTTCAGTTCTTTTATTTCTTGCTGAAGTCTCCCCTCCAGTTCTGAGCTGTTTGCTGCTGTTGCACCATCTCCTAACGCAGGATCTGCAGCCGCGTTCTGGGGACAGGAAATTCCACATCAGAGCACTGAATGCCTCCATCCAAAGACAGCAGGCTAAGACCTTACACAGTCAGTCCTGGAATTTCAAACCCTGTTTTCTTCTTGCAGCATAGCCAAGGTGTGGCAGTTCCATGCATCCTGTGCTGGAAGGCATCAGGAAGCAGATCTGCGCTTCCTGGGGTCTCAGTGAACAGGGTGGGCACAAACCCATAGGAGTGCCTCTCTCAAGGGCTGCTAGGTTGTTGATAGACAGAATTCTGTCAGAGGCCACAAGCCTCTTAAGTGTGAAAGGTGTCTTTTTTCACAGCAAAATATCCACATCTTTGTACATGACTAAACTCTTGCTGGTTTTAGTAGTCTCAGCCAGCCCTGCCCACAGTTATTACCTCCAAAATGGAGCAGTTGTCTCAGCTAAAACTGCAGCCTGCCATGAATTCAGGACAACTGCTTCCCCAGTAACAAAGCCACCTTTAGGCAAAGCTCTAGGGAAGGCAGGCAGTCTGGAGGGTGGCACTGAGGTGGCCTGCCAGCCAGTGGCAGCATGGAGCACTTGAATGTGCCTCCACCTCACAGCACACATGGCCAACACTGCACTGGCATCTGCCTTCAGAGCAGCTGAGCCTTGGTAGTGGCAGAAGCCTTCCTCTTAGGTGACCTGTACATCAAACACCTGAGCTTTTCCCCACTGGATTCTCTCTTGCAATGGCAAATGCAGGGCTGGAAGTTCCCTCTTTCCTCAGGAAGGATTTTCCTAGTTAACATTTAGGACTGCTGGCATCTCTTATCATGGTATGTTCTTAGAACACACTTGGGTTGGGACAAGAGCTATAGAGCAGAGGCAGGAAGTGAAGTCTTCAAGGTTTAGTCCCCAGGGAGAAAATAAGAAAAACTTTTTCCACTAGTACCATTACTTACTTGTAGCTTTTGGTTCTCCAGCTGAAGCTTAGAGATTTCTGCAGCCTGTAGCTGTATCTGACTCCTGAGCATTTCTAATTCCTGCAGGACACAAAGACAAAACATAATTCACTAGAGGAAAGTTGTTATTCACATCACATTTTTCCTACTTGCTACCAGAGGAACTGCTTCCTACTGAGAAGAAAGGTGCAGCTCCCTCCAGGAGAGCACAGCACCTCTTTCTCTAGAACACAAAGTTAGTCAGCAACAGGCACTTCCACTCTGCTCTTACAAACACTCTTCTGTGCCAGCCAAGGCTCAGTCAGGGTTCTAAAGGTGTTTCACACCACAGCACTCCCAGCAGCATCCTCCACACACTTCCATCCTTGGTGCAGAAGCCCATTCTTTATGACTTAACAAGGCACTGAGCTCTCTGATCAGAGGCACTCTGCTAGGTGTTTTTTGCAACAGCTACCTTCAATTACAGGACCTGCAGATACTTAACACTTCCTGTATGGTATACATCTTAATGCCTGGAAGCATTAATATCAACATTTAAAGCTATGTTTTGCAATTGATAAACAGACTCTGTGGGTCTGAAGAGCCAGCTTAAGTCTCTTTTATGTTTGGCTAAACCAACAGATTAATGTCAAAGGACATGGAACTGTTGGAGCAGGTCCAGAGGAGGCCACCAAGATGATCCTCTGAGGACAGGCTACAAGAGTTGGGGCTCTGATGCCTGGAGAAGAGAAGGCTTCCAGGAGACCTTAGAGTAGCCTTCCAGTATCTGAAGGGAGCTACAGGAAGGCTGGGGAGGGACTATTGACAAGGTCTGGGAATGCCAGGACAAGGGGAATGGGTTTGAACTGGCAGAGAGGAGATTTAGACTGGATGTTAGGAGGGAGTTCTTTACAGTAAGGGTGGTGAGACACTGGCACAGGTTGCCCAGGGAGGTTGTGGCTGCTCCCTCCCTGGAGGTGTTCAAGGCCAGGTTGGGGTTGGATGAGGCCTTGAGTGACCTGTGCTAGTGGGAGGTGTCAGGGGTTGGAACTGGATGATCTTTGATGTCCCTTCCAACCTTACATTCTATGATTCTATGATAATTTTTGGATGAATAACCTGGATGCTCTTCACATGAGGGTGCCTCACTAAAAATCCCAACATGCTCAGCAATCTATGCTCCTTCCTGCCAAAGCTCCCTTCCCACCCCTAGCTACTTCTCTTGTGAGTACCACAAACTCACCTTCTGCAGTTCATCATTGTGCTCCAAGCCACCAGATTTGCTGGTCTGTGAAGACTGCTCTGCTGTTCCCATTTCTAGCTGTGGGGACTTCTGTAACAGCAACAAGAAAAAATCAGAGCCAGACAGACTAAACAGTCACATCAGAGCACAAGGCAAACCCCTGTGCTTGCATGACCAAAACTACCAGCAGAGAGGGTGCCAAACAGGTTAAGAAATGCACATCACAAAGCTCTGATTGCTGGATGGTCTCCTCTAGAGTGGATGCAACAAGCACCTCACCAATGCACAGCAAAATGGAAACCACCATAAATGTGCCTTGGACATTACCCCCTCCTGAGGAAGACACCTAGACAGACTTTTTTCCTACCCAAAATATACTGAAGAAAACCCCAGTGACTGTATAGCTGCACAAAGTCCTTTGGGGACAGTGTGAGGCAGAAGAGGCCCTGCTCAAGCCACCTCCCAGCATGTTTCAGCATGCAGCCAGTTGTGGTCTGTTGTGCTGAGGCAGCACCTACCAGGTTTTCACTCACAGACTCCCGTTCCCTTAACTGCCCCTGCAGCAGTTCATGCTTGGTTTTCCATTCTTCCAACTCCTCTTTCAGTCTGCTCACTTCTTCTGTCTGAAAGCCATTCACCTGGAACGTGTCACCGTGGGAGTTGTGGTGCTGAGTGTCCTTTCCTAAAAGACAGTTTGTAGCAGAGGTCACAAACACCAACTTCCTCTCACAGCTAGCTTCAAACACACCCAATTAAGAGTCCTTCTGGCCCATCCTCCTCCTGCCTCCCAGGGCAGCAGAAGCCATCCTAACTCAGGAAACAAAGCACAGGATTCAGAATTCTCTGTCAAGAGCCGAATCAAAAGCTCAGCTTTGCCACTCTTCCCAGGGTGTATTTGTGACTGCCCCTGCCTGCTGCCTCACTTAATTCAGCCAAAGCAAGTTCCCAGTTACATCATTCCACAGAGGAAGGACAAGTGTTTCCTCCAGTAGTCATTCTAAAGTTCTGAAGGCAGGACTACTTTCAGGAATCATGCCAGGTCCAGCTTATCAGGCATTCTCCCCTTGGGACAACTTCAATATGCTCTCCTGATTTAAGCATCTCTCTCTAGTGACAGCAATAGGCCCCATCATGCACAGCTCTTCCCCAAGTCCTGCTTTCATTCACAGGCCCCAGCTTCAGCACACCCCATGGCTCATCTCTTCTGCTGAGTCTGAACAGCAACAACAGTCTGGGACTGAAAAGTGTAGAAAGCCTCCACCAGCAGCTCCCAGTCACCCAGCTTCAGCTCCTCCCCAGGCACACCTGCAGCAAAGCAGCTTGAACAAAATCGTTTGCAATGCTCCACATGAAGTTGAGGAAAGTGCATTTTGTCTCTGTGGGAGGCTGCCAGGTGCTGCAGGACACAGAGCAGCAGGCCTGAGGCAGAAGGCTGCCTGCTGGAGCTTCTCTGGAGCTGCTCTGCAGCTTGCTGTGAATCACACCAGAGCTTTGCACTAGCAAGGGGACTTGGCTTCCTGAAGCCTACCTAGCTGCACTTTCAGGAGATTGTACTGATCCTTGTGCTGCTGGATCTGTGACACCTGCTGTGTAACTGTTGCTTGGAGCTGTTCATTCTGAGATGTTAAAGTGTTAACTCGTTGCTTTAATTCTTCAAGCTCCTGGTCCTGTGGAAGCAAAAGAGGCACTTGGAGTAACAACAGCAAAGCACTGGGCAGCACAGCACTGAGGAAAGCAGAGCTAAAACAGCAAAACCTCAACTCCATCAGTACATGGGTCTGTACAAGGGACATTGAGAGCAAAGCCTCTCACAGGCCTAGGGAGTTATTCCTGGGAGGAAAACCTGGGAGAGACAGATGCCCCTCACCAGGCCAATGCCTTCCCAATCTTTTGGAGACCTCCAGCATCCCCACACCAGGAAAAAGGAAAGATAAGGAACCTGATGGCTATCATTTTTTCTCCAGCACACTGAAGCCTACAGGCACGTGTTTTGCCTCAAGAGTCATTACAGAAACCTGTTAATTGCAGTCATCACATGTTCTGTGAAGTCTCACTGGTGCATCTCCACTGTCCCTCCATTCTCTGTCCATCCCAGATCCCTGACTTACAGTAAACTGCACCAGTCTTCTAAACACCAACATTCAGTAGAACCCAAACTTGCCTTAAGTGTTTTGAGAGGTGCCTCTGCATTGCCAGATCCCTTGTTAGCCATTTTGGAACAGTGGGAAAACTGCACTGTGGTGCCCCTGAAAGCAGGGCCACCAACCTGTGGAGGTACATGCACAGTGTGGCTGCCCCTTACCTGCTCTCTAATGACTTTCTTGTAGTGAGTCACGATGTTGTCGTGCTGTTCCAGTGTCTTCTTGACCTCCTCCTCCTTTTTATCCTCCTCACTGGACTTGTAAATAGCTTTACTTATGACACCTGCCAGAAACAGTTTGTCAGCTAAAGCCCAGTTCATCTTTTTATGTCCTCAAAACAGTTTAAGTGAGCTCGTGGTATTAGAAACTCAGCCTGCATTGCTGACATCCTTCAGAACACTCCACCCCGAACCATCACACTGCACACCCAGCAGCTCATCACAACCCCTGCAGAGAGGACAGTTAGCATCTCACCTTCCAGCTCCTTTACAAGCTTGGTAAATTCATGGTCAAACATCATGTGGTCTGGGCTAGAGAAGCTAGGCTGTGGCTTCTGAGCAGCTCTGGAGTACAGTTCATGTTTGCTAATGAAGCCAAGCTTCTCAATGAAGTTCTCCCTGCCAATCCTCTTCTCAATCAGCTGCTTCAGCTTCTCTCTGGAAAAGGACAAATTGCAGTGCAACACTTGGCAAGGACCAAGCCCATCCTCCCCTCAGGCTGGCTCTTTGCACTTACAACTCTCATTATTGATTATCTGGCCCCAGTCTTAACTGCACAGGGTGCTCTGCATTACAGAGGCAGTTTTCCAGCTGCCATTCACATCTCTTCTCAGCCCAGGAGCACAGAGGGCAGGAGGAGCTATGCAGAACTAGAGCTGGGGCACTCATTCTTCATTCCTTAAGGAACATATGTGGAGAACATTCAATGCTGCAGTTAGCAGCCTCTTGAGCCACCATCAGCCCCACCACAGAACCTTCCCTGCAGTCTCTCATGCCTGCCCCATGCTCCCTTCCCACATCATACTCACTTCCTGTAATTTTCGAGGGAATTGTCATTGTAGTAGATGGAGATGCCAAGCAGAAGTGCACACAGGCCTTGGACGAGCTGCTCCTCCTCTCCAAGGTTTTCAGCTATCTGCCCCGTGAGCTGGAGCTCTTGTTAAGGCTGAGGTACTTCAGAGGCACAACACATGTAACATTCTCCTCCCTCTACAAATTCTCAGTTGCAATTGTTTTCTCATGTAAAACCACTCTTGATTAGGAAGCAGACAAAACAATGATGGAACCCTCACAAAGCTATCTCTGGTTTTGAGGGACTCGAGCAATCCATAGGTCCCCTGCACTCTCTCCCCTCAGTAACTTCATGCTGAACCCAAGAGATTTAGTTGTTCCAACAGTTAGGATAACGTGACAGTTTAAGCCTTAAGTACTTCTGTCAGAGTTCTTCCTGAAAAGCAAGGGCAGCAATAAATAAGCCTCCTTCCTTCCTCTAGGGTAGAAGCTAAGGCACACTAAAAATACCAAGGGGCTTGTCAGAATGAGGAATGCACTTGGCTGGCAGAACGAGAAGCCTTCCACTGTAACTAAACACACATCTTATGGACAGCTCAGCATCCACAGGGCACTGGCAGCAAAGAAATTCCTGACAGTGAGCATAGGGACACACTGGCACAGGTTACCAAGGGAGGCTGTGGATGCCCCCTCCCTGAAGGTGTTCAAGGCCAGGTTGGATGAGGCCTTGAGCAGCCTGGGCTGGTGGGAGGTGTCCCTGCCCACAGCAAGGAGTTGGCACTGGATGATCTTGAAGTCCCTTCCACCCCAAGCCATTCTGTCAGTCTATGAGCAAAATGCTGCCTGCTCCTCCCACCCCAGGAGGTGTTCTGCAGTGTGATCTACATCACTCAGCTTGCACACAAGCAACCTCAGGCAGTTCCAGCAAGCACTTTACTCTGCAAGCAGGTGAAGGATACAAAGGGAATATTGGCTGTGTTGTGGAGGAAGTGGGTGACAGCAATTGAACAGTTGCTTAGCCAAGTGCAAAGCAACATCAGCAGTCCAACCCTAGTCTGGACTTTGCTGCCCTGGAATGAGTAAAAAAAGAACCCAGGCTGTTATCTTTCTGCAGTGGAAGACTGAAACACCCCCAGAAGCTGTTCTCCATTGGAGGCTCACACACTTCTGTCTCCTCATCACACAAGCAACAAGCACATCTTTTAGGACCCCCCCACTCGTTAGTTACACTGCACACAGCTTTAGTGCTTTGGTGGCACAAAAATTAAACCAGACTGAACCACTCCCAGAGCAAAACAAGCAGCACAGATGTGACCCCGTGAAGTTAACACCACTGCAACATCCTAAACTCTCTGCAAAGTAACAACATTATAACATCCTAACCCATGAAGACAGGCTGAGAGGTTGGGCTCTGATGCCTGGAGAAGAGAAGGCTTCCAGGAGACCTTGGAGTGGCCTTCCGGTATCTGAAGGGGGCTACAGGAGGGCTGGGCAGGGACTATTGACAAGGTCTGGGAATGCCAGGACAAGGGGCAATGGGTTTAAACTGGCAGAGGGGAGATTGAAACTGGATGTTAGGAAGAAGTTCTTGACAGTGAGGGTGGTGAGACACTGGCACAGGGTGAGACACTGGCACAGGTTGCCCAGGGAGGTTGTGGAGCACAGAATCACCCAATGTGATCAAAGATCCCATTTTGTGATTCTGTGCTCCACAACCTCCCTGGAGGTGTTCAAGGCCAGGTTGGATGAGGCCTCGAGCCACCTGTTCTAGTGGGAGGTGTCCCTGCCTGTGGGGGTTGGAACTGGATGAGCTTTGAGGTCCCTTCCAACCTAAACCATTCTATGATTAGTGCTGCATTTCTAATGAATGCTAGTGTGAGATGAGGGACCACACACACACAGCCCCCTGTACAGAAGGGAAAAGTGTAATTTAAGTGAAGAGAGGACTCCCTGGGAGGAGAGATGCATCCACCAAGCCTTGCCCTGCAGAATACAAGGTGGCAAGTGTTCTCTCAGCAAAGAAATACAGCACTAGAGTGGCTCTGGGTTCAGCCAGTGTGCCCACTCACCCTGCAAGGGGAATGCTGCCTGCACTATTTTTGTTAAGTAGGGAAAAGGACTTTAAACTGACTCTCTTCTCAATCCTGTTCCCCCTGTCTCTGCTGCAGGCACTGTGGGCACAGCAGCGCTACAACAGGCATCTCTCGACAGTCAACCTTCAGAAGGCAACCAAGACAAATCCTCCCTGGATGGAAAGCTGAGCCTCACACAAGCATCTAAGAAACTGGGAAGTAACTGGAAGCTAAGGCCAAGTCACAAAGGCAAGATGAGGCACACAGAGTTGCTGGGAGATCTTCAAAAGAGGTGGAAGAAAATACACTGGAACAACTGGTCACAGGGAAGAGAAGAGTGGCAAAACAGTGAAGCACTCATCAACAGTGTCTGTGCTGAAGAGTTGTCTGTGCTGGAGACACTGGACTGCTAACCCCTGTGCTTTAGAGCTGAAGGCAGTGTGGGGCTTAACTTGGCTGAGCATTACAAAACCCCCCGAGGTCTGTGCCCAAGCCAGTCTGCTCAGCAGGACAGCTGAGCCTCCAGCTACCCAACTGCCACTGCAGACCACAAGAGAGACAGGAGTTGAGTCTAACAACTCTGGGAGGAAATAGCAAGCTGTGCAGAGCCTGGCTTCCAGAGCTTCCTCCTGAGGTGCTGCATCCCCAACGCTGAGATCAAACCACCTCCTTAAAGCAAAACACAGAGCTCAGATAGCAGGGCTGTGCCAGCCACCCCTAATGCTGCACACACAAGAGGCAGCATCTGGCCCCTGGCCACCATCATCCCTTCCACAGGTCCAAGTGAAGTGTGGGCACAGCAGAGCACTCAGCACCTGCCTGTTGTGTTGCACAGTGAGTATCACAAGCTCTCCTAGCTCAGTCTTTCCTCCAGGTGTGTCTGCAGCTTGGCTGTGACCCTGGCACTCTGCTCTGTTAGCACAGATCACCTTTTTTTGCTGCTTCTCTTCTAGCTGAAGGCCACAGTTGCATTCTACTGACGTAGACCTCACTGCCAGTTGCTCAGTGCCCACCATACTCTGCTCTCCTCTTGCCCCCTCTGTTCCTCTGGACTAGCTCATGTAGCTTTCCCCATAAGCACCATGCACTTCCCTCACCCTGCACTCTCAGCAGTCCATGACCTCCCTGCAGCACAGCACTTCCAGATCTCTGCTCCTCAGGTGACACCTTTCCAAGCCAGTCTAATGACATGTTTCAGAGAGATTGACTGGCACATAGTGGGGTTACCCACAAAGGCAAGAGAGGATTGCCCAGGGAGCTGGCTCTGACTGTCCCAACACTGTCAGCCAGCACACATGCACTAGGGATGACCTCTGGCACTGGCAGCCTTGCCCTGAAGCACACTGGCACATGCTCAGCTTCTTAAAACAACACTGACACAAGTGTCAGGCTTGCAGCACACATCTGCTGAAAGCATGCAGAAACCACATCTGTCCTCAGGCACTGCCTGCTCTTCTGAGCTCAGGGGAACATGCTCTGCCTCATGATTTCCACTCAGCCCAGAACACCCTCTCTGGAAAAATAGCACAGCTATTTGGTAGTACCTGCTGTGAGAGATGGCAGCTCTCCAGGGCTGCTGTGCTACAGCTCGGGGCTGCTAATGGCACAACCCCACCCCTCAGGACAGCTGTGACCAAGGTGGCTAACAAAACAGAAATCCCACAGTAGCCATATTTCAGAATGGGTTATTTTTCTGCCCCAGATAACCAGCTGAGGGCTTTAAGTATCAGCCTGAAGGTCAAACAGCCCACTCCAGGGATTGTTTGCTAGTAACAAGATCCCTGCTAGTCACAACTAGCAGCTCCCAAGGTTAAAACCTCTGGTAAGCAGAAGGTACAAGGAGGCCAGGAGGCAGGTTACACAGCTGGGGGAGGTGTAGCAGTCAGGAAATCAGCACCATCTTCCCACTTGAGATTGTACCAGCTGTTGGCTGCAGGCCAGTCAGAAAACAGCACTTGTAACAGTTCCCATCTTTCCAACAGGAAGAGGTATCTGTTAGGTGGAGGAGCCTGCCCACTGGAAAGAAAGCACCCATGCTACCCACAACCTTCATCCCACAGTGGAGCACCCCCAGAAAATGCCCTGCAGACACAGAGTGAGCTTGGTTACGCTAGGAAAATCCCCAAACCCCACTGCCACAGGGAGCTGTGAGTGGAAACACGTCAAAAGCAGTTAAAGACCCCAGGAGATGCCAAAGCTGTGCCGGTCGGTACGTACCCGTCTGTCGATCTTATCCCCCTGCAAGTTACACACACATTACTGCAGAGCCCTGCAGGGCAACACATTGCAGACACAGCCCCCCACACTTGCAGCCCTTGAGTCATTTCCAGGCAGTTTTTCCTGACTCCAGTTTACCTCAGACAAAAGTGCTGTGAAAAGGGTAGGGAGTGCTGAGTGCATTCAGCTGGAGCAGATAAAGGCAGGTGAATTCATCCCAAATTCCAGCACTCTGCCTTTGTTCTCAGCTGCAGGAAAGGCTTATTGCTGCCACAATTAACTATTTGGGGAAAACATGGCAGAGGGCATGGCAAAAGGAAGTGTGGCTAGGAGGTGAACTCCACTCACTTGCCATTTGCAAAGCCAGACGTTAACAGGCCATGGTCAGACAAGCTCTTGGCCTTGACCAGCAAACCCAGCAACCATCTCTACACAAGAGCCTGGTATCCTCAGGATGTGTCCAGTTAGCAGTTAAAAGCCAATCAGGCATCACTTCAGCCACAAAACAGGCCTGTGAGTCCTGCCAGCTTGCCTTGTCTTTTAAACCAAGTTTAAGGTCTAGATGCTTTAGGGCCTTCTGCCTGCTGAGAGCAGACACCAGCGAGCAGCGGTCACTGCTGCAAGCCAGGTTTGCTGCTCTCCTGCCCCTGCAGCACAGAGTGCTTCAAGCGAGGCATAAAACCAGTCTGCAAGGGAGGGCACCCTCTGTCTGGTTAGGTTTGCAGCCCTGCCCAGGGCAGCAGTACCCTTGCAGCCTCAGCTCCCCCCGCCCCGAGCAGGCCCGTACCTGCGAGAGGATGTTGGTGCACTGCTGCAGCAGCGACACCGGCGGGTTGCCGATGCTGGTCGCCAGCTGAACCCTCAGGAGCTGTTCCTTCAGAGAGGCATTCTCCTGCAAGGCGTGGGCCAAGGCCACAGCAGCACACCAGTTGGAGAGAGAGTCCGTGGAGAAGAGGCCCCCACAGAGCAGCTGGCCAGCTGAGACCGAGTTACCTGTAGCTACCGGAACAGCCAAGAGGTACAAGTGAGATTAGAAGAGGCCACGACAACATTAAAAGACATCAAAACCCACTTAAAGCTCAGAAAAATTAAACTAGTGGCATTTGAGAGAAATGCTAAGGCAGATCTTGCTTGAATCAGACACTCAGTGACAGCTGCTGCAGGAAGCAGTGGTGCCAGCCTTGCCTACCGTCGATGGTGGAGGGCAGCAGCGTGGAGACGATCTCCCCCTGGCCCTTTTGGTTTTTGTACAGAAAGCACTGGAAGCAATAGAGGACAGCACAGCGCAGCACAAAAGGCTGCCTCTCGTTCACCATGGACATGAGAAGCACCACGATGGCAGGCCTGTTGGGAAAGCAGAGAGGGAAAACTTTAGGACAAGGCCTCGAAGGAAGACAACCACAGATACACAACATGAGGTAGGCAAAACTGTGACCTCCATCTATCACCGTTTCCAATGCCTGAGAACAGCCTCTGGTCTCCATACACAAAATCCAACAGCAGGTTCAGCACAGATGGCTGCAATGAGCCAGTGTTCCTCCACAAGATTTCCACCTCCCACCCTTGCTGCTCCCTGCCAGCCTCAGGAACACTGCAGGAGATGCATCCTCATGAGACCGGCAGCCTGTAGTGCTCCTCTGCTAACTAAATGTTAAGACCTCATTAAGCTAACACTTGCTGTTCCCTAGTCTGAGTTCCAAATACCTGTTTGCTTGCCTCTAAATCCTCTGGCTGACAGTGGCAGCTCATCCCAATCTAGGAACTCCTCAGCTATGGCTCATTTTCAGGTGCCACAGAACAACTCCAGTCAGTTCACACTCTATCTAAGACTCCCAACCTGAACCTGAAGCTGTGGCTCTGTATCATAATCCCAGACTCTGCATTCCAGCAATCCTTTGCCCATACCAATACTTCATTACCCAACCCAGTTAAACACTTTTCTTCCTCTACCTTGGTGGATTAGAAGGTGCATTTACAGAGGCAAAGTAGTCTTGATTCATCTGACATCCTCGAATGACCTCTGAGACAGTGTTAATGGTCTACAGAAAGGATACAGAAATGGACAGTTAGTGTCAGGCATAATCTACTCCCACAAAATCAGCCCAAGTCCTCCTGACAGCTTAGCATCCACACACACATTCCAAGTCTCAGCAGAAGGATTACTTCAGTGAAACTGTTCCAGATTAAATCCAGGCAACTGGCAGCTGTGAAGCAAAGGGTAAGGGACCACTCAGCCAGCTCTACCACACCCAGCTACCTCCAACTTCTCTCACAGTAGCTTTGCTATGCCAGCCAGGCAAGCTGGACATCTGAGAGGAGCTGAGAGGTGAAACTTCCAAGACAGAAAAGCACTGGACTGGAGGCTGTGCCAGAGGAACCAATTCACACTCAATCTAAGCACAGCATTTACCAGGGGAAAACCTCATCCTGCACTGCTGACAGCTTTCCTGAAGCTAAAAACCCCTCAGCACTGAAGACCTGCTGAGGTAGAATACTTCTAGACTCTCTCAAGAGAGGAAAAACAACAGAAAACCACCCCCAAAACAGAGAAGAACATTCAGCCACTCTGGAATAGTCTGAAACCCAATACAAAACCCAAGCAGGTCTGACTGTTTCCTGGCTGCAGAGTATCTTGTAAGAGACCTGGCTCCTTTCTGTGAGGAGCTGACTCCTCTGGCAGCTGAAATGCTCTCCTAGCAAATCTTATCACATCAGGTTGTCTGTGCAGCAGCCAGTTCCCCCTGCAGAGCCCTGCTTGCCCCCACCCCTGCAGCTGCTTGCTCCCTCTTACTTCTGTCAGGATGTCAGCAGGAACCCCCGTGGCCATCAGGATGGTGCAGAGCTGCTGCAACAAGCCGCAGTGGAACATCGCCTTCTGACAGCTGCTGGTAGCACCAGGAGGGTTGGTGGGAGACACCAGCACCCGCACCAGCTACAACCAAAGCAACACTGCTATGTCAAGAGAGCCTGAGAGCTTCCAAAATGCACAAACAAAACAACTTCAGCCACAAAACAGAATTGCTGCTGAAAACAGAGGTCAAGATGACAGTTAGCTCTGAGCTGAAGCCAGCCCTGGCTTTGCAGCTGTTTCACCTCTTCTTAGGAAGAACTTCTTTACAGTGAGGGTGGTGAAATGTTGGCACAGGTTGCCCAGGGAGGTTGTGGATTCTCCCTCCAGGCCAGGTTGGAGGAGGCCTTGAGTGACCTGTACTAGTGGGAGGTGTCCCTGCCTATGGCAGGGGGTTGGAACCGGATGAGCTTTGAGCTCCCTTCCAACCTAAACCCTTCTATGATTCTTCATTGCGAGGGAGCTGAAGAAGTGCTGGGATGGACACTGAGCCATTCCAGGAAGTGTTTTACCTGCAGCATTAGATGAAGATTTGTTACTTTCTGTGCAGACCAGCCACAGTTGTCGTCTCCAACCTCAAACCAAGGCTTCATACGCTGAATGTAGGAACCTTCCTTGAAGAAGTTCTGGTTGGAGTTGTTATTCTTCAGCAAGTTTTGTAACAAGAGGAGACAATCTTCCACCACTATGCCTGGTGAGACAAAAACCCACAAGATGAATGAGAGGATGACACATGAAAAAACAATCAGCCTCTCTGTGCACTAACTACGAAACGGAGCACACACTGCTGAACTCTTCACTCTTAACAGGCATTAGATGTGGAGCAAGAACTGAACCTCCTGCAGGAAAAACCCAAAGTTAGCTCAGCTCAATACCTGGATGCTGATCCAGCACATTTCTGAGAAAACAATCCTGCTGTTTCTTTCACAACTCTGAAGCAAAAAAAAAATCTTCCTTCTGAAGAACACAGTTTGGGGGGAGTTAATTGGGTCAGAACAGAAAGAACTTCAGAACAAGGCTCACCAACAGCTTGTGTACTGCAGTGTACCTGCTTCAGAGGCTGCACCACTGCCTCTGCATCAGCACTAAAATGAGGCTTCTCTGGAGCTGCACCACTGTTGGAATGCAGCAGTTCTCCCTGCCTGACACAGCCCTTCTCTCTCCAGCTCATTTCAGAGGCACTTTGGTGGAGCAGCAGTCCTAGAAACAGCCCTTACACTGAGCCAATTCAAACTCTACTCAACAATAGCTTTTTTTCTTTTCATTATTATTTTTTCCCCCCTCAAGTTTTATCTGTACTGAACAAGCCCCAGAGATGCTCATCAGCTCTGTATTGTGACAGAAGCAAATCCCCAGGCAGCTCTGTCCAGAAGACAACACGAGTAAAGGCAGTCAGCTTCTGCTGGGATGATTCCAAATCTGGCCTTACAGAAAGGATCAGGACTTCCTCCCTGCACTTGTGCAAACTCCCTGCCAATGCCAGACCTGGGAGTGGGAGAACAAAGAGAGAGAGCAGCTGTCACATTCCCCTTCCCACAGCTGGGCAGCCAGCCTGTGGCAGGGCTGTGTGCAGAGGAAGGGACATGTAGGAGGGGGAGCAGAGAACTCTTAGAACTCAGGAATTTACAGAGCAAGTGGTCTAAAATTATCAGCTGCCTAAAAATAGCTTTGCTTAATCCTTCCATGCCAACATACCTGGAGTAATTCAGCTGGGAGAGCAGCATTAACTGCTCCTGCAGCCCACAGAAAGGTCACAGCCACTTGTTACTGAAACTGATCCTGTAAGCAAGCTACAATTGGTAGCAAACTCATAATGTGCTGCTAATAAAAAAGAGCTCAGGTTTGCTCTTCCTTTTTTTTTTTTTTGCCCTGTTCATTTTTTCTCACCTCAACAGGTAAATGCTTTAGCAAGGAGCTGACCAGAAAGCTGAAGTCAGTAGTGAGGCTGAAGGAGCTCAGTGAGCTGCTACTTCGAGGCACTCCAAGCATCCAAGGACCTTGCAGGAGGAATGCAGATGCTTAACTGGGTGAGTGACAAATGCTGCATACACATCTCTGACACTGCCCTTCAAGAGGCCTAAGTACAGCTGCCACACACCAACTCATGCACACATGCTCAGAGAAATTAACTCCTGAGGATGAGGTTTTTAGGAGATGCCAAGGCCCTGCCTGCTTGCTCAGTCTGGTTCTGCTCCTTCTGCTACAACCAGGCTGTGTGTTTCAACTCTCCTACCCACTGACTAGCTCCAAGTGCATACTAACATCAGCCTGTAAATGCTGTCACCCAACAGTCTGTGCAGGAGCACAAAGCTGTGAGTAAGTCTTAGGCTTTTCTGTACCTCCGTCGCTGTTTCCCTCCTCAGTGATAATGTCCAGAAGTCTCTCAAAGGCATTTTCAAAGGCAACAATCTTCTGTATGGCTGCATTACTCTTGGTCAGCTGCTGTAACAACAAGACTCCCTTGAAAGGTGGAGAGAGAAGAAATTAAGCTTAGCTTTACAGGAACTGCCTGGCATTTCACAAGTCACAGAATGCTGAATCAGCAGAACAATCCCAGGCCAGAACCACAGCACACAGCTGACAAACCCCTCGTGGGCACCACGCAGCAGCTCCCCATGCCTCACTGCACCTCAAAACAGAAGCACAGGAGTGTTCCAAAGGGCACCATGAGGCTCTACAGAAGAGGAAGAAGTTCTTCACAGAAAGAGAGATTGGCATTGGAATGGGCTGCCCAGGGAGGTGGTGGAGTCACCATCCCTGGAGGTGTTTAAAAGGAGGCTGGGGTGAGGCACTTAGTGCCATGGGTTAGAATCATAGAATCAGTCAGGGTTGGAAGGGACCACAAGGATCAATAACTCCCCTGCCATGCCCAGGGTCACCCTACCCTAGATCAGGCTGCCCACAGCCTCAGCCAGCCTGGCCTCAACCACCTCCCTGGGCAACCCCTGCCAGGTTCTCACCACTCTCACGCTGAAGAGCTTCCTCCTCACCTCCAGGCTCAATCTCCCCACCTCCAGCTTTGCTCCATTCCTGTCACTACCTGGTATCCTGAAAAGTCCCTCCCCAGCTTTTTTGTAGCCTCCTTCAGATCCTGGAAGGCCACAAGAAGGTCACCTGGGAGCCTCCTCTTCTCCAGCCTGCACAGCCCCAACTCTTTCAGTCTGTCCTCACAGCAGAGCAGCTCCAGCCCTCTGAGCATCCTCGTGGCCCTTCTCTGGACACACTCCAGCATCTCCACACCTCTCTTGTCCCAGGGGCTACAGAACTGGATGCAGTTTAGTTAATTAGAAGGTGTTAGGTTGGACTTGATGATCTCAAAGGTCTTTTCCAACCTGGTTAATTCTGTGATTCTGTAAAGAGGGACTTGTAAAGCACCTCATTTCTTCTGTAGGAATTGGAGCATTTTGCCATATGATGAGTCAAGAGAAGAGCTGGACTGAATCTGACTAGCTGACAGGCCAGGGAAAGCTCACACAAGGGTCAGGAGCAAGAAATGCACAGCAGCAGTGTGCCTCTGTGTGAATGATGGCAAAACACCCAAGAGCCACCCAACTCAGCTGAGGAATTCAATATTGCCAAGGAACAACCACAATGACTCTTCCCATGCATTCACTTAACCTAACCCCAGTTCTGCAGCAGCACTGAGCAGTTCAGCTGAGAGTTACTATTTATGAAGAGCTCTCTGCTCTCTACTTACATCATTTCTTATCACCTCCCTAGAGTCTGCTAGTAAATCCATCAGTCTGGAAACACCTGCCAGAAACACATTTTAAAGAAGCATTAATAAAGGAGCAGTTTTTTCATGCTGGAGGTCTTGAAAACACCTTGCTGAAGACTCCTCTCACCCCCCACCATGCTATTTGCCAGGCTTCCAGCTTCAAGTTCTTAGCAATAAACTCAAACACTGACCCATTGGGCTGACAAGAATTATCTGTTGCACTTGAGGTCCCTGTTGCTTTAGAAGAGATGTGAGGAGTTTCACTCCAGGCCAGCGAACGTGGAAATCAAATTCCTGCAAAACCAGAGAGGAGAACATTAATAAATTCCTCAGGATTCAGTTTTCTCTTCTAGACACCGAACAGAGAAGGAATTTTTTTCTCCTGCCCAGTTCTTTTTTCAGCCATCCTATCAGAGCATGTGGCCAGCATTCAAACACTCTCCTGTTCTGTGGTTCCTCATTATCAGCCAGGGGAATTCCCAGCAGTTTCCTCTCTTCTTGGTCTCTAGGACAGCTCTCCTAGCTGTTTCTTCTCCCTAACAACCAGTCAGACAGTCTGACCTTCCAGGGACCATCCCACCTTACCTGGAAATGCAGGAGAGCAAGACAAGCCAGCCCTCTTGCATATCCCTTCAGGTCACCTCCCTCCCCAGCACAAGTTCCTCAGCATCCTGAGCAGGGTTCTGCTACTCACCTCCACAAGGCTGAGCAAGAGTGTGACATTTTCTTGCTGTTTAATGAAAATCTCTGTGAACTGACTTCCCAAATCATCAATTTGCTTTGGTAAGTTTTCTTCTGCAATAGTGAAAAACAACCAATTAGAGAACTTCAGGTGCTTGCCACTTTTATTCCTGCTTAAGTAGGGCCAAGGTTTTAGAGCCACTGCTCTCATGTGAATTCTTCTCAGAACAAACATTGACAGAAGCTTTGCACAAAAGAGGACACCCACAGCATTCTAAACTTAACTTGGAGAAGGAACCAAGAATCTGCTAACCAAACCCATTTCAGCATTAAAGAATCCACTTTCCATTGATGATACCCAGCCAGATTCACAGCTCTCACCCCCGTAGCTGCCTGTTACAGATATAACCAAGCACACTCTGAAGTGAGCAGAGAATTCAGTGAGGGAGAGAGGAGCAGCAGCAAGCCTCCAAGTGGCTGCATTCACAGTGCAGAAGTTCCTTGTAAGGACTATTCATTGATGTGCAAGAGCTGAGCACATTTCATAGCAAGGGGCTTGAAGTGAGCAGTGGGGGACAGAAACCATCCAAAACTAAATGGCTCCAACATCTCCTTCATTGGCTTTGGTTTAGTGGCAGACAGGATCTAAACATCAGGACAGTGAGTTTGAAACAGGTGAGCACCAAAGCCTCTCAGTCTTAGAATGTGAATTACTTCCAGAAGGAGGTGTTCAAGGCCAGGTTGGATGAGGCCTTGAGTGACCTGTGCTAGTGGGAGGTGTCCCTATTTATGTCAGGGGGGTGGAACTGGATGATCCTTGAGGTCCCTTCCAACCTTATTCTATGATTCTGTAAGTGCCAGGCTGTTATGTACTCCTCAGTTGTGTGGAATTGGGTTAGCCCATAAACTTCCTACACAAACTCAAAGCAAAGGCAGAAGAAGCCCACAAAAGAGGAGAAAACAGGCAGAGGGCATCTAGGCTGAGAGACAGCTTAGAGAGCTATGCCACAGAACAACCCCAGGCAGGTTCTGCTGGTTGGCACAGTGAGGGAATTTCTGCTGGAAAATAGAGAGCAGCTCTAGTTCAAAGGGAGCTTTTTATCATGCTCTTATTTGGGCAGGAAGAGAAGACATTTCATTCCAGTCCCAGACCACAGCTTTTCAGCTGCTTAGCTCTCAAGAGGGGCAGGAATTCAGTTGTGCAGGACACCAGTGGCCAGTGCTTATGAAAGTGGTTTAAAAAGGAGGTTGATTCTTTGCTGGGTTGTTTACAGAAGGCTTGTGCCAACAGCCAGGGAACACAAACCAGCAGCAAGGGGAGCAGGCCACAGGTCACCACCAGCCAAGCACCCTTCTGCCTACAAAGCTCCCTCTCCCCACACCTCCCCTAGACAGCTGCTGCTCTGCTGCCTTCTCTCCATAAGCTCCCAACAGAGCACACTGCCACGTGCCCAGGGCCTGCTCTGTGTTCTCAGCACTCCACGAGGAGCTGCACTGCTGTTCCCACTCTGAATTGGGTCACCCTACAAACCACACAGAGGCACCTTCAGCACTGTGGCACACAGCCTGAAGCATAAAGCACAGACAATACCTGATAAAGCCACTGCATTTCTGACCAGATCCAAAGGTCTGATTGGGTTGAGTGAAGGCAAAAAAACAATCAGGATTTTCCCTCCTGTTTCAAGTGCAGGATTTGCAGCCTTTTCAAGGAGTCCCTAATGAACCATTAGGAGCTGCAACAGAGGTCAAAGACCACACCTGATCCTCAAACTCTGCACCCTGTAGGGGTATGGCAAAAACTGAGAAACCCAAGGCCTCTACCACTCAAATCTGGTGCCAGGAAAACAGTTCATTCAGTCAACCCAAACCAGCTGCTGGGCAATGGCAGTTAACTGCAGGGGGTCAGCTTCTTAGAGTTCATTTGTAAGGATCTCCCTTAAAGGAGAGAGGTTGATCTTTAGTTTTCCCATCAGTATTTCTTCTACTAGATTTAAAAGAGAGAGGAGCCAGACAGACACAGGCAAAGTCAAACTGCATCTTCTACTTCTGTGGACACATCACAGATCATGCAACCAGCCTCTACCCATAACCACTCTTTAAAAGTCTGCACATTCACAGGGCTCAGAGAAGGAGAAGCAACTTCCATCTGTTAGGTTAGCTCTTAGTGAGTCACTACCAAGCAGCACTGCAAACTAGAATTCATCCTCAAGTGAAAAGATGAAGTGCATTTTAACAAAACCAGCTGAGAAAAGGAGACACACAGTGTTAGTGGTAGCAGGGAAGACCTTTCAAACATGCATTGCTTAAAAGAGACACTGAAGGATGCTTGTGTGCAGCACGTTTGTGCTCAGCTTGTCCTGAGATCAGAAACTGCTTGCAAGCCACTGCCCATTAAAGCCCTGCCAGTTCTGCAGCTGCACACTGGCATGGCATCCTAAACAAGATTTTAGCCTTATTGCAGTCTCTGGAGACCTGCTGGCATTCAGCACGCCCAAATTACATGAGAAACCAAACTTCAGCTCCAGAGCAAACGTGGATAGCAGCCAGTAGAAAGCTTTCAGGAGGCTTCAATGCAAGCTGACACAGTGTCCTTTTTAAGCAGCAGGGACTGTTACAGGTGTGAGTAGCAACTAGGCCTAAAGCAAAGTGCTGTACTGATATAAGTAAAGGGTTTTTTACCTTCAGAATCATCTGTCAGTGCAGATAAAGGGAAAAGAAACAAGAGAAAGGTTTACAAGGTGAACAGCTTCCCCAACAGCACAACCAACAGCAGCACAAACCCAAGCTTCCTTGCAGCCATTCCATGGCAGCAGTTCCTGCTTTGGGTGGTCCTTGAGGAGGGGCTCAACTCAACCACCCTGCACTCTTACACCACCAGGGAGCTCACACAGCACTCAAGTCTGTCAGTTCTTTGCTCTTCCTAAGAGAGTGCTCTAACACTCTTGTCAAGTCCACAATCATGGCCACTGCTGTGAACATGGACTCCCCAGCACTTGTGAAACTCTGATCTTGTTCAAAAACTCATCAAGATCAGGGAACTGCATGAACAAGGATAAGGGCAGCAATGTGAGAGATGGCAAGAACACAGCACTGAAGGATTTCAGCTTGCAAATCTCCTGCAGCTAGGTGAGGCAGGACAGGTCACAGCAGGAGGCCCCATGAGAGGCCACACTGCACAGCATAATGCCAACAGAGTGGCAGAACTCTGTTCCTGCTGGAGAACCCTCACCTACTTTCTGTCAGGTTATTTACCACCTAAGGAGCCTCTGAAGAGAGATCTTGGGGTAAATACTGCAGCCAAGGGACTTTGCAACTCCAAGGGCAGCATTGCCTCCCACTCTGCCCATCCACAGGAGCATCTGCACTCACTACATGCAATGGAAACTGAAAAATGAGATACAAAGGCTGGGAAAGGACCAGAGAGACTCCTGAGGTCCCTGGCAAATGCAGGATGTTATGAACCCACAGACATTCAGCCACCTTAACAGCAACCTTCTGCTCACACTGTACTCATGCCTGCCCAAGAGCTCTGATGCCTTTTGGACAAGCTGCTCTGATGGATTTTCATGTTCATTCCCCACAAGCAGAATGGACACCCTCAAGGCTCTGGATTTGCTCTTAATGTTTTGCCCTAAAGCCCTGGAAAGCCAGCCCATGGCCATCTGCTCAGATTGCCAGTTTAAGCAGTGATCAACCCAAGGCCTGACTGGCAAACATGAACAGCAGTGGCTTTCCACAGAACAGCCTGCACCAAGGGACAAGTGGAAGGTCAGCTGCACACAAGAAGACTTTCAGCACTGTCACCACAGCTGCCCCATAGCAAAGCAAGTCTGGGCATCAGCCAGAGCATGACAGGTCATCACTTGAATGAATCCACCAAGGAAAGCAGCACACAGCTTATCCAGCTACCAAGTGCTTACCTTGCTCCTCCTCTTCTAGGTCATTCGAGATGATGTTGTAGAGAGTGTCCAAGGCATAGCCAATTATTTCAGAATCTGAACTGAAATGAAAGAACCACTTTTCTTTAGTGACAGATTGCCAGCTACTCTTACACACTCTTTGTCCCTCTGCAGCATCAGACCAGGTGAGAGGGACTGCTCTTGACACACATTTTGCAATCCCACAAAGCCATCCCTGAATGCCAGTTCCAATCCCTCGAGTGGCCACATCCAAAGAGTCTGTGACACCAGGTGACCAGAAGAAGCTTCACTGTAAGCCTGTCATCCAGCTCCTCAGTCACTCCTTCCAAACTGCTGCTCAGGCACACCAGGAGAAACCTCTGGGAGGGACTCAGACCCCTTCCCAGAAAGTCACCCAAGGAAGCTGCAGACAAGCTCCAGGCCAGGCCAGGCCAGGCCCTCTCTGCTCCCCAGTCAGCAAGAACCAAGAGGACAAAAGCTTGTGTTCCTAAACAGGTCAGCCTCTGTGTCACCAATGCAGACTACACCCAGTTATTAAGGGGTTTGGAACTCCAGGCAGTCCCAGGGAGCTGCTGGGCAGCCCAACCTAGCCCTACCTGCTTACACCATGATTCTGCTCTTAGTAAGCCCTGCTTTAGGATGGACCTGTTCCTTCTAAACAATCCAGAAGCCCTGTGCTACAGCAAAGCCCAGTGCTAGAGTCTGGAGGGCAATGCTGCTGTGTTTGCTGCTTGCTCATACATCAGCAAAGTGTGAAAGCATAGCTGGGCACAACACGAAGGAAAAGAAAGAAAGGTGCCTTAGTGCAGGAGGCTACACCTCAGCTCTTTTCATGCCCTGCCCAAGCACCAGAGCAGCACACTGTCAAAACAAGACCTGCCACTCACACTCTGCAGCACCTGCTTTCCCTGATCTCCAGGGCATACAAAGCCAGGCCTCCACTCCAAACTCACTTTGCACTTGAAGAAGCTACCAGGCTGGTTTAGGCAGAGGACTAAAAACCAACCTGACCAGCAATCCTACCCACCAAGGCTTAACTGAGAGCAGCTATCTCTGCTAAGGCACTAATTACAGCTGACAGACCTGTGGCAGTGCTGCAATCAAAACCCAAGAGATGTCTCAAGGTGATCCAGCAGCTCTGACAAGCCAGACTGGAGCAATCCATATCTCCATGTCCTGTCTCACTGCAGTGAGGGCTTCAGCAAGCTGGCAAAGAGGCACCTCCCCTTAATGCCTCCCACACGAAATAGAAGGCAGAAATGATCAAGTGTCAGGGCAGTTCTGTCATGCTGGGTTCTGAATTGAATCCTCCTGCTGATGTCCTCCCAGGACCTTTTTCCTCAGCATGTCACTCACTTCCTTCCACCTGCTTTTAAGCTGGGATGAAATGGAAACAAAGGGGGGGAAAACTGATCTCCTCCTCTGCCAAACTGTTAAGGCAAAACAAGTGAAGGAGGTTTTAGTCCATGCAGTACATATGCTCAGCTTCAGCTCCCCAGCCTGCTCCTGTCTTCCCTTTACTGCCATTTTAGCTCTTTAACACAACACCACAGAGCCTGTGGTTTCCTTCTCATGGAACTGAAACATTCCACATCTGAAAAGCACATAGAAATTATTTCCTGCAGACCTGAAATAACCCAAGCTGCAGCCTTGCTCCTCTTGCCCTTGCTAGGGAAATCCCAGCAGCTACAAAAGAACAGGCCAGGGTAGGTGGGGCAAAGGAGGCCTTGTTTCCCTTGTCAGGAGAAGCACATCAACATGACTATTGTGGCCTTTCAGTATCTTAAGGGGGCCTACAAGAAAGCTGCTGAGGGACTTTTTAGGATGTCAGGTAGTTTAGGACTAGGGGGAATGGAACAAAGCTAGAAAAGGGTAGATTCAAACCGGATGTCAGGAAGTTCTTCAGCATGAAGGTGATGAGAGCCTGGAAGGGGTTGCCCAGGGCAGTGGTGGAAGCCTCATCCCTGGAAGTGTTTAAGGCCAGGCTGGATAAGGCTCTGGACAGCCTGATCTAGTGTGAGGTGTCCCTGCTCATGGCAGAGGACTTGGAACTGATCCTTGTGGTCCCTTCCAACCCTGAAAGCAGCAGCCCATCTTTGCTGCTCACTGCCTTGCTGCCACCTCCCCTTCACCACACATTTTATCAATCCTTCTGCTCAGGCTGAAGCTCTGCAGTTTTTGCTCTGTAGTGGGGAAAAAAAAGGAAAATAAAATCATGATCAAGCAAGCAATATCCTTGCAGCCTGTCCTGCAGCCATGGGAGATGCAGCCCTTGCGCAGTGCAGCAGTTAGGAGTGAGCCACTTCAGGCAGCTTCCCCCCTGCTCACTCTGCTTTGCTGAGGCACATGATCAAGATGTCAGCACAGAGGCTCCCTCAGCTCCCAAATGAGCAGGGAGCTGCATGGAAGTGAGGGCACCCACGAGTTGTCCTGCCAGCTAGCAGTAGTGCTTTTATCTCTTCCTCTGAACTAGGGCATGTCACTGTCAGAACAGAGGCAGGCAACAGCTCCACTGTCAAGAACAGCATGGAAACACAGAGTGTTTGCCACCTCATCAGGCACAGCATGCCTGGAAAGGAGGGCATTTTGTTGTCCCTAAAAAACATGAAGTCATGGCAAAGCTATCCCAGGGGCCATGACACTTAGAGTGCCTCTTACAGAACCCCCCATGAGAAGCCTATGACAATCCCCATACTAACAGCACAGCAACAGCTGATGTTTGTGCCTAACAGAGAAGATTCTCTCTCTTTGGTCCATGTCAGGTTTCAAAGTGTCAGAACTGCCATTCTGAAATGTCAAAACCTTGTTATGCAAGCAGAACCAAGGCAGCTAAAGATCCAAGTGGACTCCTTTCTCTGGCGCCTTCTCCCACACCAGCAGTTAAGTGCCATCGGCCTGTTCCACAGTCAGTGCCAAATCTGTGTCACAACAATCCCTGGTGGGATGTGGCAACATCTAGAGAGCAGGAAAAAGTCCCCTCATAGGTCACAGACCCTAGTTGGTGTTATAAAACAAACACGTGGCACCAGCCAGTGGTGGGTGTGGGTCGAAGCACGCACAGGCTGACTGGGGGCTGCTGCAGGCTCCAGGGGGCTGTGAAGGTCCAGTGAAGGACAGCAGACTTCTGTAGATCAGCTTCTGCATTCTGACCACCCAAAAAGAGAGGGAGCTGAAGGCAATCTACATGTAAGCCATGAAGCAAGTGGAGTGATGTTCTCATTGCAGAGTGGGGAATTTCTGTCCCAGGGCAAAGGCTGTGAAGAGTCTGAACAGCCCTACCCCTCTCAGCCTGTCCTCATAAGGCTGAAGCACTTCTCCTGTAAGGACAGGCTAAGAGAGTTGGGCTTGTTAGTCTGAAGAAGAGAAGGCTCTGAGGAGACCTTATTGTGGCCTTCCAATATCTGAAGGGGCCCTACAAGAAAGCTGGGGAGGGACCTTTTAGGGTGTTGGGTAGTGATAGGACTAGGGGGAATGGATCCAAGCTAGAGGAGGGAAGATTAGACATTAGAAATTAGACATTAGACATTAGACTAGACATTAGAAATAAATTCTTCATCATCAGGGTGGTGAGACCCTAGAACGGGTTGCCCAGGGAAGTGGTGCAAGCCTCATCCTTGGAGGTGCTTAAGGCCAGGCTGGATGTGGCTCTGAGCAGCCTCATCTAGTGTGAGGTGTCCCTGCTTGTGGCAGGGGGGTTGGAATTGGATGATCTTTGAGGTCCCTTCCAGCCCTGACAATTCTGCGATTCTGTGGTGAGCTTCAGAGCCTTTGCCTTGGGACAGAAGAGTCTGAAGCAGCAGTGTAGTAGATCTGAGGACAGTGATGAGGAGTGCTCAGCACTCCAGCACAGACTTCTCCTGAAGTCAGGAGATGAAGCTGCTCATACCAACAGGTTCATGATTAAGCTATCAGCACGGCTTATAGCACAAAGATCTACAGAAAAGCTTGATTCACTGCCAGGCAAGTCAATGATTAGCATAGCCACGAGGCTGCAGAGGAGAAGGAGGAAAGAACTACTACTACAGGGCTGACAGCTGTGCTTGGGCACTTCAGGTTCCAAGGGAAGGATAAATGGATTCACCAAAATCTGAAGACACACTGCAGATGAAAGACAGCCCTTTGTTGGCAGCATCTACAGGAATAGCAGTTAACATAATCCTCAGGAGGAGCTGAGCTATCCCACCTGGCTGAGAAGGTCTGAACACCAAGTGGCTTTTTGATTAGGTACTGATTTCCCAATGAGCTTATTTGCATTAGGAAATAATCATCTCTAACCAAAGCTGCTTCTGTTTTCCATACTGCCATTACATATTCCAGCAAGACAAATGCTGCTGAAGATCAAACAGTTGTGCTGCCTCAACTATCTCATTCATTCCTGGGAAATGCACAAAAGGAAAAGGCGTTTGCACTTGTCACTGCTCTCACATTACAGCAGCCTGCACACCGACCATCCCCTCACCACCAGGAGGGAACCTCACGGATTAGCTCAACCATTCTGCTGCACACACACAGAGCAACTACAGGCACACACTCCAGACAATGGGCAGCTGGGGGTGTAACGTCTACAGTCAGCACAAAAACAACCAGCAGCAGCTTCAGGGCCAAAATGCTTCACTTCAGGAGCTCGACTACTCATCTTCAGATGACTGGAAAAGTTCCTGAAGGGGAGGAGAGCAGAGGTCACTGCTTCGGCTCCGGCATACTGCTTCCCTGGTCCTTCCACATTTCTCATCAGATCGGACCTCCTGTGACCTTCGGCTTCACACCAATACAGTCAACACACAGGACCAGCACAGGCAAGTCTCTGACATGAATACAGTGACATATGAGAAGACACCTTGAGCTGTCTCTCAGTTCAGTAGGTCAGTCACTCTAGGCACCAGGGACAGCCGAACATGCAACTCCCTCACCAGTTACTGGGATGAGCTGGCTTTGATTTGTGTTCTTAACAGCTAAAAGAGCTCCAGAGCCTCACCTCCACATCACCAACACCGTGCTCATACTATCCGTAACACCCTCCTGAACTCAGCGGACACAGGGGCTCCAACCAGATCTCTCCTAAATAAGCCACAGCATACAACATGTAGGCCAGCTGCTGCACTGGTCCACCACAAACACACACCAGGAAACCTGCCCATCAGCATGGGGGTTGTGGAAGACAGCATTTTTCCAGCTGAAAACCCAAACCCCACAAAGGTGTAGTTACTAGGTTTTGAAGTGCGGCTCAGGTCACAAGGGAGATCTGCACAGAGCCCCAGCACACACCAATTCCAAAGGGACAACTGAGCCCAAAAAGCCCAGAAAAGCCCTTGAGGTCCTACCCTAAATAGTGCAGGTCAGCATCTCCATGGAAAGGAGATCAGCAGAGCCCTGCCTCCCTTCTCAAAGTTCAGCTCTGGAGCAGTAAAGTGGATGAAAGCAGGCTCTGTGACCTCATTTTTGAAGGGCTTCCCCTTTGTATCAAGGACAGTTCCTCCTGTAACTTTTTGCTGTCTGCATCCTACAAGTTGCATGCAGGCCAAATACTCATTTCCAAACATCCAGGCAATGGAATGGGAGTAAGAAGGCATCTCCTTCCAGACTCAGCTTTCCTAGTTCTCCTTTGTCTCCATGTGCTACCCATGTATGCACATGCAAGGAGCCCACCTGCCTGGGGAGCTCTTATGTATTTACCATGTTTCTGTTCAAATCAAGACTGGAAATTGACAGAACATATTGCCCCCCATGACAACGTTGTCCTGCCAATGTGTTTGATGGCTCACAGCTAAGACAACAGACATTTGCTGCCTTTGTTCATTTCCTCTGAATTCTTGTTCACCTTTTGCCCAGTAACAGGTAGATTTGGGCTGTTTCAAATAGTTAACATTGTAATTTGTAACTTATCTGTCCACAGCAGTGAAAACTGACCACTGAGAAGCTCTGATTTAGACTGGAGATAAGGAAGAAATTCTTCACAGTGAGGGTGGGCAGACACTGGCACAGGTTGCCCAGGAAGGCTGTGGATGTTCAAGACAGGCTGCATGAACTCTTGAACAAGTTGGGCTGGTGGGAGCTGTCCCTGCCCATGGCAGGGGGTTGGAACTGGATGCTCTTTAAGGTGCCTTGCAACCCAAACCATTCTGTGATTCTATGACTGAGATGCACCCTGGTACCACCTTTACTCTAGAACGTTTTTTTCTGTCCCTCTCACCCAAGTTCCTGGAACCCTGTTCTTCCCACCTCTGACAGGTGATTCAGTCTGCACTGTAAAAAGCAGGTGTTCCAGGTGTTAGGCCAGCTCCCCCCTGCATTACTGGTACAAAGAGCCAAGGCTGTAATGGTTTCAGCAGCAGATAAGAGTCAGGTTATCAGCTGGAGCAGCTGCCAGAAGTCAGCCACAAGCTTACCGGTCGGTCTGGAGGACGTGGATGAGATGCTCCATGGCCTGAGTGCCCACCTCCAGCCGGTATTTCTGTGTGGGGAAAGCAGAACAGCAATGGTCCAGCCCGAAGACCTGACTCAGCTTCCGAAGCACAGCTGCGAGAACCCCCTGGGGCTCCTGAGGAGCTGGCTGCTTACCTTGGACAAGGATTTGAGAGCACGCACGGCATCCCGCCGGTCATCCAGCAGCGTGGACGAAGCCACCCGGTCGCACAGCTTCTGTATCTGGGAACACAGGAGACGCGTGGATAAAGGACACGGTGCCACCCGCACTCCTGCAACGCGCCCAGCCGGAGCCATAACCGTCCAGGGCGGACTCGATTCTCCGAGTCTGGGCGGTACCATCACGTCCCTGCGCAGAGTACGGTGCTGTCGCAGCACCCCCGGCTTCCCAGGAAGGGCACAGGACATTCGGGAACGCTCCCAGTCCCGCAGCGGCAGGTCAAGGCGCACAAGACCGAGGGTCGCCCCGTGGGGCGCCGGGCCAGCGCAGAGCAGCCGCGAACACGCGGGGC
>VWYK01041163.1:43767-56934 GCA_013399775.1 Semnornis frantzii | reverse complement strand
CAGGGCCGGGGCGCGGAGGGAAAGGATGGGGGGAGGCTTTTGTTCGCCGTCACCTTGGCGGCGTGTCGCCTGCCGCCGATCACTCTTCCGCCGGGCCCTGGGCGGCGGGGAACGCCCGGGGAAAGTATCTCCCGTCCGCCCGCCGCTTCCAGGAGGGACGAACGCCCCGAGCCCCGCGTTGCCGGGCCCTCGCTGCGGCGTTCGGCCCCGCGCCCGCCTTGCGCCACTGGCCTGAGGCGAGCTTCCCGGGGCCTCCAGAGGCGTCTGGAGCTCTGCGTGTGCTTGGTGCTGCGGGAGCGCTCAGCGGCCAGCCCGCGCTCAGGAGCCCTCCTTTTCTCCTGCCAATCCGTACTGCAGTGGATCGCTGACTCCAGGATCTCGCCTGCGGACTTCACCTTTCTCTGCTCTCCCCCCATCACAACCTGAGCTGCTCTGCTTTCGCTCCTAACATGGCTGAAGTTGCACTTTCTGTTCTGCAGATCTGGATGCCTCGAATAGATCTTCTCCGAGCTGCTTTCATTTCCCTTGTGTGTTCCCAGGCTTTTGCTCCTTTTAACCGGAGGACTGAAGTAGAGGTCATTGCAGCGCTAGTGTGGGTGCACAGGAGCATCCCCACGACAAAGCTTTTCCATCTTATGGTCGGTTGGGTGAGCCTGGATCTTGCGCTGGGTGCCAGGCACCAGTGCATGAAAGAACTGAGGCAGCAGGGAATGAGAGGATATGATATTATTGCTTGATTTTGATCAGAATGGCTTTGTCAGTCATGCAGGCTTTGCTGTGGTGACCTTCCATGCTTGATTTGGCAATCCCTGAGCCTCTGTGACCTAGGCGTTTCAGCTTCAGTGTGTAGTGCTCTGCTGCAGAGGGAAGTGTGAACTTACTTTGTTCCTGTGTGGGTGGACTACTTAGACATGACCCGTATGGTTAAAGCCAACACAGCATTCTTTGGTCTGTAGTGGGCTGGAGGAGTGTGAGGGGAAAGAAATCTTTTCTTAGGAAGAATGTATTTGTTGTATGAAGCACTGCACTGCCTCACCTGTCTCAGGGGGTCGGTAGTTTCTCTCATGGACGCTTCTGATGAAAGAGTAGTAGCAGGATGGAGACCAGTGACCAGCTCAGAAGAAATGGTCTCTCCATGCTATTCAGAGGTCATATGGAGCAGACACTGCTGTGAACACCTCAAGCTGCCGAGGGTAGCTGGTGGGTGAGCAGGTGAGTGGGTACAGCTTTTGTTCTGAGCCCTGACAAACAGCTATTGCTTTAGCTACTGGAGGTCATTTCTCATTAAAGAGGCATTCTGAGTCCATTGTGACTATAAGTATGCCTGCAGGGCCATGCCTGCCTCAGGAAAGCCTTTTAATTCTTAAGGATTCCTCCCTGTTGTGTAGCCTGAGTGTAAGAGACTATGTTGGTTTACCATGTGAAACGTTCACACTGGCAGAAGTGGAGTTATCATCTGTGTGGTGTGGTTTGTTTGTTTGTTTTTTCATTACCAGAACCAAGTCTTTTTTGTGATAGCCAGAATGAGCTGTTCATCCACTGGTATTCTTCTGAGTAACATGTTTCTCCTGTGTGGATCCGAGGTCTCAGATTCTGTGTTTACTGTCACAATTCAGGAGTGTTTTGCAGTGCTGAGAAAACAGCGTCACACCGTGCTGGATTCGAGGCTTCCCTTCTGAGTGCAGCAGTTGTGACACTTGGGTGTCATTCCTTTTGAGAGTTTTTGTCAGACGAAGGCCTGCCTTGCAGCTCAGGGAACATGTGAAAGGATTCATGTCACACTAATAGGTGTACCTGATGAGACACCAGGAGAAATGCGCTCAGCCTGGCACTAGATGATGACACAGGCGCAGTGGCTTCCCCAGAGCGGGTGGTGCCTCTGGCTGCAGTTGCTGTTTGGGTGGGCGTTAGCCTTTTGGGGTGCTGCAGCTTAACTGCCCAAAAGATGATCCCCTGTGGTAGTCATGCCCTAAAATACCCCTGTATTGTAGTTCTGTAGATTGGGTTCTGTAGGGTTCTGTAGATGCCCCAGGTCCGCTGGCCCTCACAGCAGGTGGAGGATGGTCTGAGTGCCTGTTTTGCAAGAGCACAGAGCAGAGGAGGTGGTTTCAGCACTGAGCTGGGTCGTGTGGGACTTTGGATTGCTTTTCCTATCGGTTAGTGGTTGGTTTGTGTTCTCCTGGCACAGCCACCAGGCTTTTCAGGGCCGTGGTACAGGTGCCCCAGCTCGTGGCAGCTGCTGCTGAGTTCCCCAGCTCCACTCAAGGTGTGGCTGTGCTGCAGCAGTGGGATGGCAGCAACAGGCCCACTCTTCCAGACGTCCTTTGCTAGCCCACAGCAGCAAATGGAGTTCAGAAGTGCTGATCTGGATTTGGGAGAAGCATGTCCAAGACTGTGAAAGCTGCTTTCTACTTTTCTTTTGGCATGGGGCACGCTGTGCTTTGTGGGTTTGCTTTGTGTACTCTGGGGAGCATCTTTTTTTATTTGCAAGAGTGTTTTGCCCAATTTTATTTCCAGTTTCAATGGTGTGTTTGAATCTGAGCAGCATCCTGTCTGTGAGTTGCAGATGTATGGATGCAGGCTGTTGCAGATCCATGTAAAACTATAGCTGGATGTCTGTCTGCCTTTGATCATGGGCAAGTTCTGTGGCAGCAAGATTCAGGGGATGAGATACGCTTATCAGTAAACCAAAATATTTTTCTTCCTTGTGTTTTGGGTTTTGGTTTTTTTTTTTAAAGTAAAACAAACGGTGAGGCTTGCACCTCTCTCTCAAAGCTTCAAGTTTCTCTGTCTGGAGGTTACCCTCAGGTTGAGGCTTTCCTGAGTTCCTGTCAGAATTTGTTTTAGCTTTTCTTGAAGTAGAATTGGTGAAGCATCCAGGCAGCATCACTGTTGTTGGTGTTGTCTTGAACCAGGATGGAGGTGGCTTTGAATTACCTCTTTTGGCACAATCCAAGACTGCCAAAGTTCATTCTATGAATACCCACAGTTGAGCATGCAGCTTACCTCAGGTACCCTCATGCCTTGCCCCAGCTGGCTGCTCACACTCCTTTTCCTGCAGGATAAGGGAAATGAAAAGGAGAAAGTTCTAGAGACACTGTAGGGATGACATTGTAGAGACATGGTGTCTGTACCATGAGAGCTGCTTTATTGAGCCAGCTGCACAAGCCCTTAGACATTTGACCACTTCAAGACTTGAGAACCAACTTCTGGTGCCCTCTGTGCAGGCTGGTGGCTGATGGCTTCTCTTGGTTGGTTGAAGGAGTGACAGACTGTGGTTCAGTAAGGGAAGTTTCATCTGTAGGGATGGCCACAGGCTGGAGGAGTTTGCAGGCTGTTACCTGAGTGCTCCAGTGGCTGGTGCCCAGCAGGAGCTGTTCTCTCCTCCTAGCCCTCAGCAGCCTCATCCTTTGCAGAGGTGAACTTTGTGCTTCTTTTGTCACAGCTGCCATTTGCTTTCCTGGGCCACCAGCAGAGATGTTTTGCAGAGCCAAGGGAAGTCTGCAGTTCTCTGTGGAGTCTCCAGAGCATAACTGGGCTCTTGGCACCAGCTTAAAGGGATGTTCCTGTTTGTTTCAGCGCTAGCCTGCAGTGGCACTTGGTGTAGCTCCTGGGACCAAAACATCCTCTGTGCTTTTGTTCGCTGCTTATCTGTGTATGCCACTACCAGATCGTCCCTTTCTGTGCTAACTCCCTTTGCTTTTGTTTTTCCTGGGAGACATGGCCATGGAATAGCTCAGGGTAGGAGCCCAGTTGTTAAGGTGGTGGTGACAAGCTCACCCAGGCCTGCCTGCAGGCTTGTTGGCTGCAGTGAAGTTGTTGTGTGCTTGCCAGCTACAGCTGCAGAACAGGGTGCACTGAGGGGTGCGTGTGTGGCCCTAGAGTTTGGGAGCCTGAGCCCTTGGCTGGGTGCCACTGGGTCCCTTACCTCTGAGCCTTGGCTGCAGCAGAAAGGGATTCCATGTTTGTTACATGCCTCTTCGATGGTTGCTGCAGCTGATGTAAAGAATGAGGCTTATGTCACTCAAGTGAAAGATCCTTCTTCCCTTGACTCTGGAGTGTGCACCAGTGGGAACTGGAAGGTCAGCTTTTGTTCACTGTGCCTATGAGGCTTCCACACGTGCCTCATGATACATAGAGGTGCCACTCTTTGTCAGTTTGGACTATTTAAACTGTTGGTGTCCACCGGTGCCCTCATCTGCAAAGCCCTCAGGCCTGCCAAGACTCTGGTCCTCGCCTTTAGTGAGATGACTTGTGAGAATGATCACCCAGTTCTGTGGCACCTGTGTTAGCAGCAAGGAGTACTGGCATCTTCCTTGCCCTGCCTTTTAATGACTTGGAGACCTGAACACTTCATTAAGCCTCTGCTACCCCTGTTGAGCTTTCTGAAGAGATAAAGACCTCTGCAGAGGTGGAGAGCTGCACTGAGCCTTGCTGTGAAGTGCTGTGGTTGTGGTGGCAGTCCATAGTGCTGCCACTGGCAGCATGGCCAGGGGTAGCCAGAGCTCCTCTCTGGGAGCACCTTCTGTTGCAGGTGCTTAGGATGGGCTGCGAGTGATCACTGTGAGCTTCAGCAGCCTTTCCTCACCTAGCACAGCTTCCAATGAGGGACAGATCTGCCAGATCTGATGTGCTGTGGTGACCTGTCACAGACAATTCTGCTTTGTGCCCAGAGGCATTCTCAGTGCTCTTTGTGGTGTGCCAGCAATTTGTTAACATCTGTGCTGTGCTCATTGCTGCATTCCTGAGTGCTGTCCTGAAGTCTGCTTCTTAACAGGATCTTTAAAAAGAAATGGACCTCCTGTATTCTCACAATTGCCTGTGCTGAAGGTCCAACCACCAGTCTTGTGTCAGCTGCTTGTGGGGCAGGGGAGCAAGAAAAGAGAGAAGTCTCACCTGTGCCAGCTGAGGTCCTTGTTCTTCTCAGGTCGGTTTTGAAGGAGAATTCCTACTTATGTGCCATTGCTGTAGTATGAGTCACGGGAACAAGATCCCCCAACTGCTGAGATTGTGTCTTTGGAGTCTCCCACTTGGAAAATGCTCAAGGCTCAAGCCTTTGGTGTCCCTCAGTATTCTTGAGCTTTGGGGTTCCCCCAGGGCTTCCCAGCAGTCACAGCTAACGCCATGTTTCAGAGTCTTGGGAGCTTGTAATAAACATTTTGGATAATCCTAAAAGGAGTTTTCTGGTTTCTTATCTCCAAGTACCAAACCTGTGTCTCGGGCTGTGCCTGCTGCCTCATCTGCCAGTGTCTGAGACTGTTGCCTCACCTCTCACTTCTGGGAACAGCTCTTGCTGTGTCCCGTGGCTTGGACTGCAGGGTTGAGATTGTTCTTCCAGTCCATGAAGTGCAAACTGATAGTGCCAAGTACCTAAAGGTTTGTTTTCTTCAGAGATCTTTCTTGAGGCAGGACCTGACAGGTTTGTGACACTTTTCCCATGTGTGTTTTGCCTGTACTGCAGCCCTCCTTCAGCAGAACTTCATATCTCAGTTTCACCTCGTGCTTTATGTCCTGTCCAGCTGGGCTGCCAACAGTCCCCTGGATTGATCAAGGGGTTTTGAGAAGAAAAAAGAAACCTTACTCTAAAGTAATCTCCCAAGTTGGAAACTTGGGGGGTTGACTTGGTCTTTCTTGCCTCCTTCCTTGCCTAGACATTTGCTTTTTGAGTGAGGAAAGTAGGTGAATCTTCTTTAGAAAGCTGGAGGGGCTCTCATGGGTACAGATGCTGGTGCGCATGAGTGAGTTCAACTTCCCTGACCTGAGCTGGGTGCTGGCAAGTCATCACAAAGACTTCCAGAATGCTGGAAGTCATTTATGATACAGATGATCTACCAAATAGCATGGAAGGCTGGGAGCATAGCAAGTCCAACTAATAACCATCCATCTCTGAGGCATAAAGCTTTCTCTTCCCAGTCTTCAGGGAATATGGATCCAGAATATTGGTGCTGCCACCTCAGTGTTGGAGACATGGCAGCAGAGAAGATAAAGGAGCTGCCACTGGCTGACTGGAGGAAGTGTGTTCCTGGTTGGTTTGCAGAGCTGTTGAACCTGAATTTTTAACAGTCCAATTAACAGTCTTGTTAAATAAACAAGAGCTTTTGAACAAGTTTTGGGTGGTTTGGTGGGGTTTTTTTTGTTTGAAAAGCACTTGTTCTGTAAGGGACTTTGTTTCCACTGTTCCTTCTTTGTCAAAGTAACACAGGAATTGACTGAAGCCTTTGTATTTCCTCAGAGGAGTCTGGGGAGGGTGTCCTGACCTGTACAGCTCTGTGTGAATTCTGTCTCTCTGCACATCATTGTTTAAACGCTGTCGTCGCTGTGCTCATCCTTTCATGGAGAAGTCGTGATGCATGGGCCTGGCTTCAAGCTAACCTGACTCCTTCTGATTGCAGCTTTCGACACTGACTACCAAAGAAATGGTGATGGAGAAGCCAAGTCCCCTGCTCGTGGGGAGGGAATTCGTGAGACAGTACTACACCCTGCTAAATAAAGCTCCTGACTTCCTGCACAGGTAGGGCCTGAACACACAGCCTGACTTCGTGGCTTTGGGCAAAGGCTGCTTCTTCCCTGTGAAAGGGATAATGTGTGAGTGTGGGAGGAAATGAACCTGGCTAACTCTTGGGAAATTATTTCATCTTGCCGAACACTGCAGCTGTCCATCACCTGTGAAGGTCAAGCAGCTGAAAATGTTTTAGGAGACTTGGAAGGGGTGTGACTGCACAAACTCTTCAGGGCAGCAGCCATGTGGTGGGCAAATGGAGCAGAGGAAATCCTGATTTCAGAACAGCAGGGTCGTTTGGGAGTGATAGAAAGGTCCAAGTTAATAAGAGAATTCTCTTGTGGAGCCTGCTGTCATTTTACCCTGAAACACAGAAACCATTCGCATAAACGTAGAGACAGAAGAATTTATAAGGGATGAACTTGGACTCTTCTAGGCTCAACATTTGGAAGTGGAATGAAAGTGCAAATCCACCTCTGAAGCATAAGGAAAATGTTGTAAGCAAGTGTTTGTATGTTACACAGCAGCTTTGGGAGTCCAGTCCAGAAACTGGGTCAGGAAAGGGTCTTAGGGCTTGGTTTTGGTGGAGTGCTCCGGAGATCTGTACTCCTCACAAGGCTAAAACCTCAGCTGCCTCTGCTCGGGTAACAACAGGCATTTGAGTATTATATTAATGGCAGAGGTACAGGGTGGAGATTGCTCTAGGCAGTGAGTCAGTTACTGCAGCCAGCGGTGCAGCTGGAGCCAGGCCATGCCTGGCTGTAGGAAGCAGAGAGAACAGTGCTCTGGGGCTACATCCAGCACCGAATGTACCCCTGGTGGGGCAGCAGTAAGTGCAGCTCTGCCTTGAGGCACAGCCTCTCCTAGGCTAGAGAGGAACCTTCAAGCCAAAATGGCCACATTGCTTAAGGGAAGCAAGGGAAGGGATGAGATTGGTTCAGGAGCTTGCTGCAATGTCTTGTGCAGACTGCAGTGTTTGTTCCTGTGCTCGTGGAGCCTCAGCACATCCTGACTGGCTGTGCTGAAATTCCTGATGCACTGAGCTCTACAACTGTGCACTAAAATATGTGCTGGGTTTGTTGTATTTTTTCACTGCTGTGACCTTTCCATCTCTTTCCTTGCAGGTTTTACGGCAGGAATTCTTCTTATGTGCACGGAGGGCTAGATGCCAGCGGGAAGCCGCAGGAAGCAGTGTATGGCCAAGCTGTGCGTATCCAACCCGGGCCTGTGACCCTCATTACTGCTCAGAACTTCCTGAGAGACACCAGGCTGTTTCTTCACCACTGACTTTGATTTTTCTCCCTGATGAATCACGTATTGTAGTGCCTTCTGGTCAGAGGCAGACCATAGTTGGTTTGGATTTTTCTGTTTCATCATTGCTGCTTTTACCGTGGGTTGTGTTCGGTTCATCAGCTTTGTGTCTGGACTGCAGAGTATGTTTAGGATGGGAAGGAAAATCAAGAGACCTGTTAGACTTGTGCTGTTGCTGTGTCTTCTTTCTGTTAGAAGTGGTTCCTCGGGAAGGAGACTTTGATCTTTGTGAGTTAGGTGGAATTCCATATCTTATTGAATTGTGTGAGTGGAGTTTCCTTAAAGTGGAGAAGCGAAGTAAACCCAGGAAATTCAAGTTGTAGCTCTTTATCAAGGTAATACCATGAGCCATGTGGTAGCCACATCTTTGAGCAGTGTGGCTTTTAGCCCAGGGCAGGTTTGGTTTGTGCTTCTTTCACTACCAGGAACAGATTTGGCAGCACAGAAATCTTGGCAGTGCAGATCATGCCCCTCCTGTGACATTGGGGTAATTGGTGGATGTGTGGAGGGTTGTTTGGTTGGTTTGTTTGAGAAGGGATGTTTTGTTTTGTGTTGTTTTTTAAATAAGGATAAATTCTGTAAATTCTTCTGACAGGCTCTTTCAAAAATGAAGCTTTAAAACAGGTCTTGTGCTCTAATACAGCTCAATGGCAAGTTGAATGCTGTTTATGAATATGTTTATGAATACATATGTTAGGGGTGAGTGTCAGGAGGCTGGAGCCAGGCTTTTCTCAGTGATGCCCAATGACAGGGGAGATTGAAACTGGATGTTAGGAGGAAGTTCTTTACAGTGGGAGTGTTGAGACACTGAGTGTTGCCCAGGGAGGTTGTGGCTGCTCCCTCCCTGGAAGTGTTCAAGACCAGGTTGGATGAGACTTTGAGTGACCTGTGGTAGTTGCAGGTGTCCCTCCCTGTGGCAGGAGGTTGGAACTAGATGATCCTTGAGGTCACTTCCAACCTTACCGTTCTATGATTCTATGATGGGGCAAGGGACAATGGGTGGAAGCTGAGGCATAGGAGATTTCATTTAAACGTGAGGAGGAATCCTTTCCCTGTGAGGGTGACAGAACACTGGAACAGCTGCCCAGGGGGATTACGGAGTCTCCCTCTCTGGAGACATTTAAAACCCTCCCAGACGCGTTCCTGTGTGAGCCGGTGTAGGTGATCCTGCTCTGGGCGGGGAGGGGGGTTGGACTGGATGAGCTTTGGAGGTCCCTTCCAGCCCCTGACGTTCTGTGATTCTGTGAACTGCTCTGAGAAGTGCTTGAATCCTGGTGGGAAGTGTTAGAGTCACAGCTAGAGAAGTCCAGACAGCCTGTTCTAAGTGAAAGATACTTCTTGCTATCAACCATCTGAGCTTCAACCTTGTGCTGCTTTGTGTTGGCTGAGACTTGGGGGTTTAGGGGGTATGAAGCTGGTGCCCAGCTGGCCGCAGCTGCAGTGTGGCTCTTCCTTCCTAGGAGATACACAAGAAGGTGATGTCCTTGCAGTTCAGTGAGTGCCACACCAAGATCCGCCACGTGGATGCCCACGCCACGCTGAGCGACGGAGTGGTCGTGCAGGTGATGGGAGAGCTCTCCAACAACGGGCAGCCCATGAGGAAGTTCATGCAGACCTTTGTGCTTGCTCCAGAGGTAAGTACCTGTAAGATTGTAGTGATGATGGAGGCCTGTAGCTACAATTTGTCATAGTGGGGCAAACCTATAGGATCTGGCTTTTAGAGCTTGGCCCATGTTGGTCAACCTGTCACAAGGGATGAGTGCAGGGAGGGGAGGGTACTGGACCTGTCCTCAGCTGCTTTATGGTCTTGAAGTGTTGCAGCAGTAATAAAAAACAAATTTGAGCTTGCATTTGGGAGCTGCTATGGGCAGAAGTAAATAAAACCAAGCCTGTTCAACTCTGCAGACCCAGGTCTCTGGTGTAGCTCAGGTCTGCTGGCAAACGTGTGTATGGGCTGAAACTGAGCAAATGACTGCTCAAATGTAGCTCCCAGCCAGAGCAGAACTGTGTGAGGGCAAAGGGTGGCTTGTCTTCCTCTGCTGCTCTCCCCCACTTTACCACAACCTGTGTGTGGGTGATGTTTGGAGTCTTGTTGAATTTCTTTGATATTTCCCTGTGTAATGCTGTAAGGATTCAGTCACTGCTTTTGTATTGTGAAGTCTTCGTAACAGGGAAAATGCAGATTGATTGGTGAAACTGACATTCTTAAGTTAGATCCTGTGATTGCCTTGACTTAGCAAAATTGCTCCTTTTTTTTTTTTTTTTTTAATGCTTGAAACTTCCTTTTTCCATTGGGCAGAAGTTACTGTTCTAACTATTTGTTTAGAGACAAGGCAGTGCTTAGGAGGTGGCTGTAGTGAAATAGTCCTGTTTCAAAATGCTGCTGTGTACCCCAGAGCTTGTGTCTCTGATCTTCCCTGTTGGTGACTGCATCAGAGTGCTCTTTTACAGGGCTCTGTTCCAAACAAGTTCTATGTCCATAATGATATCTTCAGATACGAAGATGAAGTGTTTGGGGATTCAGAAGGAGAACTTGATGAAGGTGAGAAGAACCACGGACATAGTTTGTCTTGTTCCTCTAGCATGTACACAGAGCTTCCAGCAGTGTCTGGAGGAGATGGAAATGCAAGAACCGCATTGCATTCCTCCGGAGTAGTGTGAGGGGCTGAGGTGGGGTATGGCTTCTGTTGCTGGAACAACCTGCTGGGCCTAAACCCTCTGGGAAGTGAAGGTTGTGCGGCAAATCCTTGAGGGGCTGAGCTGGCTCAGGGTGGGGGAGGCTAGGCAAGAGAATGAGAATAATAAGCAATGCAACTTGTGCTGCCACTGGCTGCTCCAGAGAGCTTTGATTCTTTCAATCTTTTGGAATTTCAGGTAAAGTGATTTGAAGAACCAAATGAGTTGGCCTTTCAGATGTGACTCCTAGGTCACTTCCCTGTCATCACCACCAGCAGTAATTCACTTCTGGTCAGGGGCTGAACATAATCTGGCTGGGTTTTTCCCCTCTCTTCACAGAGGCAAAGAAATGAGAATGCAGCCAGAGTGTGTGCATGTGGGCAGTGGATAGCTCCTGCAGCTGGAGCAGAGCATCTCAGGCAATCCTTGTGTCTGAGGTGAATCTGCTTAGTTTCAGGTGCTGAGATTTATGAACTAATAGTGCAGTCTTTCTGCTTTACTGACAACATACTAAAGGCATTTGCTGCTTTAAGAAACCCTTGAAGTCTCCTTCCAGTACTTCTCAGTAGCATTATGTCTCCTGTTTCTCCTTTTTGTGAAAACACTAAGAAATAAAGCTTCTAGAATGACTGGAGGGGCCTTGAGTCTTCCCTCGCAGCCGCTCTTGCCTTGGTTTGTTGCTGTAGCTTTCTTTGGGTTATTGCTAATTTAATGTGCCTTTAAGTGTGGCTTGTGTACACTTGCATAGATGTTTAAGGAAGTTGTTTTTTTTCCTTTTTGTGTCAGAGTCTGAGGAAGAAGTGGAAGAGGAACAGGAGGAAAGACAACCATCACCTGAGCCTGTGCAAGAAAATGCAAGCAGTACTTACTATGAAAACCACCCTGTAACGTAAGATGTGCTTTTAAACTCAGAATTTGTTACTAAAACCAAAAGAATGGCCTGGGCTGTGGATTCTGGATGTGGTTTAGCAGGTAGCTTAGGAAACTAGACTAGAATCTGTGCTCTTAGTATTTGAAAACAGGGCTTCTTTTATGGAGGAAGGGAGGTTACCGTAAAGATGTATTGCAAGGAGAGGCAGAGCTTAACCTTCCCCTGGTCTCTCACTGTGCTGCTGTTCTTTTAAGAGCAGCAGTCCTAGAGTTTAGCAGCTGTTCCTCAAAGGGTTTGTACAGCTGTGTGATTTTCAGACTCTGCAGAGAATTGTAGGACATGTTTTTGCTTCAGCAGGAGTAAGAGTTGGCTTTGTGTGCAGCTACAGGGGTGCTCCTCGCAGTGCGCACCATATGGTAGCAGCTGGGAGGGGAATGATTTTTGTAATGGCAGCTGTTGCCATAGCAGAGCTTGCAAAAAACCATCCAATACAAAGCAATTGATAAGCTGCATGAACTGCATTTGGTGATTATAGCAATGGGATAGAGGAGGCACTGGAGGAGTCATCTCATGAACCTGAGCCCGAATTGGAATCAGAGACGAAACCTGAGGAGCTGAAAGCTGAAGTGGAAGAGAAGACCCTTGAGGAGCTGGAAGAGAAGTCTCCATCTCCACCTCCTGTAGAACCTGTTTCACTACCACAAGAACCACCAAAGGTTAGTTAACAGTCATAGCTGGGCTTCTAGGTGCAGGTGGTAAAACAGCAGCTTTGGTTTTGGATGTAGCCTTTTTTGAGTGACCAGACTGGTCCCTCCTGTCAGTGTGTGAACAACTGGACTTGAGCCTGCAGTTGGAAACAGGAGAGGGTTCACTAGAAAAGGGAAGAAAGTTACCCTTAAGTGCTGCTTAAGTCACCTATGGTAAATTTTAGCTCTGCTTTTAAAGTGTGTGTGTGTGTGTTATGCATATGTAAACCTTTGTAAATGTGTAGCTAGCACAGGTTAAGGAAGCATCTCAAGCTCTCACCACGGAAAGCCTCACACAGTGGGAACCAGTGCTCTTTCATGACAAACCCCACAGTGCACTACAGGTTCAAAGGCAACAGGGCACACTGCCTGTCTCCCTTAGAGGCAGGGTTCCTGATCTTCCAGACCACTGAGCACACTGTGGTATGGTTACACCTGGGTCTCTGAGGGTGATGGTGGCACTGGCGAAAGCTGGAGAGGTCATTTTCTAGCTCCAATCTGTCTCCCACAGAGGTATTTTTGTCCATCCTCTTGCTCTTTTCCATTTTTATTTCTAACTTCTGGCATCCACTTTCTTTCTTTGTGCAGAAGACATTGAACACCACATGATTTCCAATCCTAGGTTTGGTGCCATAGAAAGCAGCAGTCTGGGGGTGCTGAGGGAGCTGGGCTCACTCAGGTAGCCAGAGTGGGCACCATACACATTTGCTCCATGCCACTGGAGTCCCCAGCACTGCAAATCCTTCTGTATCCCTCACTTTAACATTTGCACAGCTGGTATTTAAAAGTCAGATGTGAAGCAAAAGTGTGTTTTCAACAGAGAAGTTTCCCTGGGGGAATGTCAGTGGTGTGCCATGATTAGTAGCCTAGGTTTGTTGCATTTCCTGCAGGCTTTCTCTTGGGCTTCAGTGACCAGTAAAAACCTGCCTCCTAGTGGTACTGTTTCTTCCTCTGGAATTCCACCCCATGTTAAAGCACCAGTCTCACAGGTAACCCATCTGTGAACACCTCCAATTGTCTCATTACTTCTGCAAACTGCTTCAGTTTGGGGTTTTTTGGGGGCT
>VWYK01041163.1:0-43750 GCA_013399775.1 Semnornis frantzii | reverse complement strand
TTTTTTTTTTTTAATTAACAGATCAATTTGTTTGACTTAAATTGCACAAATTAATTGTGTCTTAAATGTTCATGCACTCACGTAACAGGAGTAGCTTTGGGTGATGGTGGCCTTAAAATCTGCCCATGTGGAAACAAGAAATCACTGCTGACTTCTTTTTTTGACCTGTCTTAATGGGATATGGTTTGGTTTGCAAGGGAAAAACAAACCAACAAACTAACAAACCAACAGCCCACAAAATGGTGGCTCTCTGAAGTGTGTTTGAAAGGAGATTTCCTTGGCAGAAGTGCCCCAGCAGCAAAAAGGGACAGCACCCTTTCCCAAGAGGTGCAAGAGGCCTTGTAAGGCTTGATGTCCACAGAGGTATGCTGGATTTCATTATCCACTTGTAGTTAACCTGTCACAGAACCTGTACCAACTTATGACTGTGGGAGGAATGGAAGAATCCACATTTCCTTGCAGGATGATGCTGTCTTCCCATTCCTAGGGTGACTGGGTGAGATGGGGAAAGAGGAAGGAAGGTTCTCCTGAGTGGTGGTTGGTGTGAGGCAGCCTGAGACTCAGTCCAGCTGCCTCCATCGGTATAAAAGCTCTCCAAACAGAAAATGTCTGCTTTAACCTCTCTTGCTGATGTTGTGCACCAAAGCTCTGTGTGCCACAAGAGCTCGTCTCCAAAAGTTTACCATTTGCAGGAGAGCAGCCAGGTCACTGCAGCTGTTGGTTTGGCACTGGTTTCTTCTCTGGTTCTTAATGAACAGAGAGGAACCTGTCTAGGGCTGTCCTTCAGCCAAATGCATGCTAAAAAAGGAAACAGCAAAAAACCAAACCCCCACCTCCTGGTGTGGGGCTGCTTTTGCTGTGGCAATCAGAAAATGGCTCTGTGGTGAGCTGGGAAGCCTTGGCCAGCTTCAGCAGGGCTCTGGGGATCGTGGTGGTGTTTGAGCTGTAAAAGCTGCACTGCTTCTCGTAAAGAAAGGACTTTCCTCTTGCAGAACCAGGGTGGGCTTTGAGGTCTTTGCAGCAGGGAGGGTGGGGTTCTGTACCACAACTGCTACAGCCCTGTGCAGTGCTCTGGACAAGAAAGCAGAACGGGGATTTGTAGGCCCCCCCGGTGCATCTCAGCCTGCTCTCTGCCCTTGAGGCTGCTGCTGCTGCTGCTTCATAGTGCAGTAGTTCTGTGTGGCAGTTTCTGAACGATACTGAAGTGGCAAGAATTCATCTCTCAGCTCTTCTGGAGGCAGAACTAGTCAGCTCTTAGCTCTGGGTCTTGCTCACTTTTCAGGTGCAGAGAAGGCACCTGAGGAAGTCCTGCAAGGGTTGCAGATCAGTAGCAGCTTTTCTCTGTCCTCTTGGATCCATGCATGCCTGATACGGTGCGTGTGAAGGAGGACAGTAGCTTGCACTAGTGGGAGGCCTCTGGGATGCTGTTGTAGCCAGCCTCAGGGATGTTCAGAGCAGCTATTCACTGTCCTTCCCCTTCTCTGCAGCTCTCCAGTTTCCTCCCATCTTTTATCAGGTTACAGCTACAGCCTGGGTAGTGCTGGCTCAGGATTCCTGAAGGCCTGCACAGGTCCTGGTTGCAGGGGTGCTGGAAGGGTGGAGGCAGGCAGGGTGCTCCCTGGCTCTTGTCTTCTGGCTGGGGAGTGATGAGTTCAGGGAAGGATCACTTTCTAGGGGCTGCACTGTAAATCTGTTCAGATTCTGAGTGGACTCCTTTGGAATCTGCAGTGCCTTTGCAGAAGGGATTGGTGGATGCCCTTAGAAAGTTGTGTGGTGCATGCTCACCTTGGGGATAGCCTGGCAGCTGCCTGAGGTGTGCATCTAACCTAGCTACTGGAATTCTGCTGAGAAGACATGCACTTTTCTTCTGCTTCATGTGCAGCCTGGATTCTCATCTGTTTGCTTGGCTCTTGGTGTGCATTGTGGCAGGCATCTCACTTCAGAGAAACTTCTAAGCCTTGTAAGGTTTCATGAATAGAATTGTCCCAGCCTCTGGAGCCACCTTTCTGTGTCAGAGGGGTTACAGTTCCAAGGTCAGTGAGTAAAGGCTGACTCGTGGCTGGGTTTGCTGGTTGCTTTTCCTCCTTGTGTGAGCTCCTGAAGAGCAACTCTCAGAGTTCTGTTAGGCTGACGTTTGTGCCATACTTGGCTCCTTCAGTTGCTGTCTATTGAAATCCTTGTTCCATGTCTTGATCCACTTTGACTGCTGCAGGTAGCTGCTGCCTGGGCTGGAAATGGCAGCCCTTAATAGGTGTCTTGTGATGCTGAGAGTACTGGCAGCGATCTGGGGGAGCAGAGTGGCATAAGTGCAGTGCCAGGGAGCACTGAGACAGAATTCTGCTGGGAAAAGGGGTGATTCGGATGGGAAAGCAGCTGGTGAGAGCAGCTTTGTGTTGTTTGGGTGGACAAAGTATTTGTGTGATAGATGAGAAGATCTGTGAAACAAAGCCATTGAGTAGAAGTTAACTGTTATTTGGGATTGAATGGAAGGACATCAGTGAGTGAGCAAAGCCTCTGCTGTGCTTGAAGGAAGGGCTGTTTCTTCCTTAAGTATGTCAGGAATGGAGGTCTGCATGTGCTAAGTTTGGCTTTGGAGGTATAATTTACAATGTAGTAGTTGTTAGTGTAAGATGGCAGGGGAGCTCCAGCCAGCCATGAGGAGGTGCCAGTGAACAGAGATTTCACAGCAAGGCTGATGGTTGTAACTTACTCTCAGGACAAGGAGTGTTGGAAGGTCAAGCTCGTGCCTACCTGGGCAGAGCACCAGTGGTAGGAGAGCTGAAACACTCACTTGCTGGGTCAAAGCTGCACGTTGCATGTCAAAGAGAGGCTTCTGAGCTGGAACCACCAGCTGTCCTCGAGGGAAATGAGGGAGATGTTCAACACAAAGCAGTTCTGCAGGGCAATCTGGGCCTGTAGCTTGTCCTTGTGTTTAGTCTCCCTTGGAGAGCAGTGTTCTTCTTCATGCTTCTGAGGGTAACTTTGTTTTTCTGAGATAAGGACCCAGCACAGTAGTAGCTGCTGCACAGAAAGTGGAGCTCAGCAACGGTGGAAGTAAGCATCAGGCCAGTCGTTTCTGAGTTGTTCTGTCTCTTCCCAAATGAGCTTTACAAGTTTTTTGTTTGTTTGTTTTTTTTTTTTGCTTGCAAAAAACCAGAATAGTTCCTGAGAATGTGAGGGGTGTGCTTTGAGCATCATGGTTAAAGAATATCCCCAGCAGGTAGTCTGTAAAAATGATCACCTCAGGTGGCTTTGTTGTATCAGAACTACTGTGTGCACTTCTGAGGGCTTGGGGTTTGTTCTCCTCTTCCTTTTTTGGTAGTTTCCCAATAGCTTTTGTGCACTCAAAGAGAAGAACCTCTGAGGGACAGAAAATGTGATTTGCCCATCTCTTCATTTTCATCCCAGGCCACCTCCTACTCCATGAAGTCTGAGCCTGGCACGGAGAAGCTTTAGTTCATCTGGGCAGGGTTTACAGTCAGGGTGAGGGGACCTTGAGCAACAGAGTCTCAGTGCTTGGTCAAACTTAGCCATGTGTTGTGGAGATACTGTGACTGAGAGCACCTTCCAGCAGCTGAGAGCTCCTCTGCTGTGCCCCTTTTGGCAGGGATACCTGAGCGCTGCAGTCCTGGATTGGTACAGAGGAATTGATAGAGGTGAAAAAATGCACTCCCAAACACATTGACATGGAGGTGGATCTCTGGAGTCTGTTCTGTGCATGCTGCTTATCTGTGTCTAGGGGCAGGGGCTGTTAGGGGGTTTGGTTTTGCTTTTGCCTGGGCTAGTGTTTAATAATGTATCTCCTCCTGTTCTAGCCGAGAGTTGAAACTAAGCCTGAAGCTCAGTCGCAGCCTCCTCGTGTGCGTGAGCAGCGTCCCAGGGAGCGGCCTGGCTTCCCGCCCCGCGGCCCGCGGCCAGGTGAGATGCATCAGCTCCTGCTTGGGATGGGCACTAGGGGTGACTGGCTGGCAATGACCTGCCTGCTTCTGCCTACAGCTAGACATGTGGGAGTATGCTGGGGTGCGGAGACCATGCATCACTTCCAAGCTTCTGTCCTGGTGAAACGGTTTTTAATAGCCAGGCCAGATCGTTTTTCTGTGGCTTGATGCAGTTCCGAAGAGCTGGCATGGACAGCTGATGGTTTTGTCCATTTCCTCTTTGCTTTGCTGCTCCTTTGAAGTGAGACCTCTTCAGTGTCCATTATTGCCCTTTGTTTTGAACAAAAACCCTCCCAGCATGTTTGCCTCAGTTAACAATTTTATGCTTAGGTTGTGCAGTTGTCTACAACAAGCATTCCCAGGCTGGCTGCCTCACCTTTCTCTTGGTTTCTGAGCAGCCAGTTCTCTGCATTTTCTTGCACAGAACATCCAGGGCTGCAGGGTAGTCTAGCTGGAGAGCATGCACCTTACCTGGCAGCTGTCACAAATGGTGAAACCTTTCAGAGCTGCAATCTTCAGCCCAGTCCAGTGGAGTGGCATTGCTCTGGCAGTGCTGGGCAAAAGCTGCCAGTCAAAGACCTGGAGTTACAGGGTGCTGATCAGTTCTGCATCTTCCTGAGTGTGAAAACAGGTGGTGAGTGGGAAGGGTGGAGTTGGTGTCTACCCTTCAGTGGCAGTGCAGAGGTGGCATAGCACACGTGGGTGAGTCTTAGGACCAGAAGTCTCCACTAAGTGCGTACCAAACTGGTGTGGACTGGGCTTCAAAGTGCTTTTGGCTCTGGTCAGTGCCATGTTGTGCTGAGGCACTGATGAGGAGATGACTTAAATCCAGGTCTCTATGGAAGTGCCTTTAGTGGGTGGTGAGCTCCTCGTCAGTGCAACAGGCCTAGGTATAACAAGGACGTCCTAAACAAACTTCCCCACTGTGCCAGATGGTGTAGTTAGCCTGGATTTACCTAACCTGACCAAGGAAGCCAGGCGAAAAGAAGACAGTTCTGTGTTGTGTCATCACAGAGTTGTCAGGGCTGTGTGAAGGGGAAGATGCCTCCTCCCTGATGTGTCACCCATGGTAAACGTGAGTGCAGGAGCTGTAAGGGACAGAACTGCTGGAGTGCAGTTCCTAGGTGTATCCATCCGAATCCACACACATCTCCTGACTTCAGTGGCTCTGCTCTTGCCTTTCTGCTGCCCACAGGGAGAGGCGACATGGAGCAGAACGAGTCGGACAATCGCAGGATCATTCGCTACCCAGACAGCCACCAGCTCTTTGTGGGGAACCTGCCGCACGACATCGACGAGAGCGAGCTGAAAGAGTTCTTCATGAGTAAGTGCCCATGCCAGCTCCACAGGCTGAAGAGGAAACCCTCTTGAAAGGTCCTGCAACGTTCAGGCAGGGCCACAAAGGAGAACTTCTATCTGACACAGCACTGCAGGTGTTGTCTGGGCCAAGCTGGGGGTGGGACTGTGGGTTTGGTAACATGGGTTTTTTTCCCTTGTGTTTCCCCAGGCTTTGGAAACGTGGTGGAACTTCGCATAAATACCAAAGGAGTGGGAGGGAAGCTTCCCAACTTCGGGTTTGTGGTGTTTGATGATTCCGAGCCCGTCCAGCGAATTCTGGTTGCCAAAGTAAGTACTGGCATTGAGTGGCCCTCAGCTGAGGTACTGGGGGCTGGCTGAGTTCGTGTGGTGGTTGTTTCTGGCATTCAGACAGAAGTTGTACAGAAGGCTTGGTTCTGGCATACTCATTTTGTCAGAAGGGGTCTGGAGGCTACAGAAGCTGTGCCAGCATCACTCACGCCGAGTTCAGATTTACCTCTGCATGCGGGCACCGTACTACATCCAGCTCAGCACTGACTCAGGCATGAAAGCCCAGTAGGCAGCCTTGCTGAGTTCTGGGGACTGGGCAAAGGAGCAGTTATTTGCAGCTGTGGAGGAGAAAGCAGGTTTCATTTCCAGTATGTGGGAGCTACAGGAGAGCTGGGGAGGGACTTCTGTCAAAGGCTTGTAGTGATGGGATGAAAGGGAAGGGATTGAAGCTTGAGGGAGGGGGATTTAGCCTGGAGATTAAGAAGAAATGAGTGAGGATGGGGAGACGCTGGAACAGGTTGCTCGGGAAGGCTGTTGAAGGCTTTTGCTGCAGAGCTCTGGGGCGTGCCGTGGGTGCGGGCCCCGCGGGATGGTGTCTAACGTGTGCTTGACCCCCTCTCCCCTAAGCCCATTATGTTCCGAGGCGAGGTACGCCTCAACGTGGAGGAGAAGAAGACCAGAGCCGCTCGTGAGAGAGAGACGCGCGGCGGCGACGAGCGCAGGGACCTGCGGCGCAGCGAGCGCGGCCCCGGGGGGCCCCGCGGCATAGTGGGTGGCGGCATGATGCGGGAGCGTGACGGCAGAGGACCCCCGACGCGGGGCGGCATGGCGCAGAAGCTGGGCTCTGGCCGCGGCAGCGGGCAGATGGAGGGGCGCTTTGCCGGGCAGCGCCGCTGATGGCCCCGTGCCCGCCGGCGCAGCGTCCATTGTGTTTGCATTCTCGTTCATTTCTTTTGGCTTTGGAATGTGACACAGCCCTCCCGATCATTTCTTTGATGTGAGAGCATCCTTTGGTTTCCGGTTTCAATCGAGGTGGACGTTGTTTTCCCAGTTCACACCAGGAGTCACGCTGTTAATTTATCGATGTAGACTTGGAGAAATGAGGACTGAGAACACACAAAAAAAAAATAAAGAACACAAACAACAGACCGGTGAACTATCTGCAACAAAGGTGACCTAAGGGACGTGCCCAATAGAATTCGGGTCCTTGCAGTCCAAACCCTCTGCTGCACACTTTGTGTCAGTGTTCCTGTTTCTGCCTCTTCCCGTTGGAAACACAAACAGTGCAATCTGTGCAATTGGAGAAGCTTGCCTTTTTCTTTCGGGTTGGTTTTTGTTTTGGTTTTTTTTCTTTTTGGTCCTTCTTAGAACACTCAGCTCAGACAGACTCGTGTTTACGCACTCATCCAATGCACTGATGGGTACTCTGAACTCGTGGCTGTGACATCTGCAGGAGGCCTCGGAGGAAACAGCCCCTTCATCCTCTTCCTCAGAACAGAATCGCTTGTGAAACGATGCGGACATCTGATCTGCTGGCTGTGACCAACACCTGTACACACACAAACCTTAATGAGACTACACCTGTATTCCAGAAGGAATCCCTTTAGCTTGTAAACGAAGCCAGAACCCAGAGGTCCAGGGTCACGGGCCCTGAGTAGGCAACCAGTTTGATAGCTCACGTCAGGTTTTTTCTATCTGCCCCTCTCCGGTACAGGGATGGCTGCGCTCGACACACTCCTCCCGCCCCGGCCCCCTCGATAAGCGTTGTACAGTGAAACTTGTCTTGACTGTATTTGAGTTCTCTGGTAATGTAATAAGCATGATGGTGCCTTCTCTGAACACATCATTCCAGTCTTGCTGGTGACTTTGTACAGTACCGTGTATCAATTACTGTGCTGCGAAGCCGGTCGGCTGCAAAGCATTTAAAGGAAATCATGGAAAAAATTGTATTAAAAAAAAAAAAAAACAAACCACAAAACAGAAAAAAAAAATCAAAACCAAAACTGCAGTATCTGTCAATCAGTAAAACCTTGCTAGTGCTCATCCGCTCCTTGGTTAACAGCTTCGCCTGGTTCATGGCAGAGGGGGGGGAAGGGAGGAAGAAGGCATCAAGTGGTCTGCAGGTTGTCTCTTTAATCAGAGTAAAGAAAGCAGAGCTGGAATCTGTCCTAGACGTGAATGTCAGAAGTCGGTGGCGGTGGGTGAGCACTTCTGGCCAGCCCGCGGTCAGCAGAACTGAGCATCCTTTGCCAGGCCAAGCTCTTCGGAGGAGGATACTGCAGTTCTCGGAGGACAAAGCAGCAGCTCTTAAGTATTTGCATTTTCCAGTTGCACTTTTTACAAACTCTTACTCGTTTTGCACATAACTCTCAGCTGAAGCTGACATGTCCGTGGCTCCGGGCTGAAGGATAGAAGGAGACATCCTCCTCTTCAGTGTGACTGGTGGGTGTCCTGTGGAGTGGCCCACGTCTGGATGATGTCCCGGAGCGTGTCCACGGACGGCAGCTGCAGCAGCCAGCACAGCTGGGCTGCGCTCGCCCGAGCAGAGGGAGGTGTTTGCAGGTGCCTCTCTGGAAGTGTGACCACTTAACGCTGCTCCAGGCACAGAAGGCCCCACCTCGGAGAGCAGAAGCAGGTAGGGAACCACAGCAGTGTCTGTCTCTGGATTATGCAGTCCCTGCTGGTTTGAGTAAGGTGGAAGATTTTGCACATCCTTTCCTGTACATGAGACACAGCGAAGCAGCGTCTGTCTGTCAGTCTGTGCTCCCAGGCTGGAGGTCTCTGCTCTGGTAAGTCTTGCACTCTTGTCAGACCCTTCCCTGGGCCACACCTCTGCTGCTCTGCATTGTCACGTTTGGGTTTCGTTGAAGGTGTGGCATTTTCAGCTGTTCCCTGGGATTCTGTAGTAGTTGACCTGCTCGTCGCACAACCTCACTGCTTGGGTTTGAAGCTTCTGGACAAATTGCTGTTGGCAGTTTGCCCCTGGAGTGATTCCTGTAGCCTTGTCCTTCCCTCTCCTAGTGCTGTGGTGCTTCGCTGCCACCTCCTTTCTTCATTTGGCAAATGGGCCTGGGAATAATCTCCACAACAAACCTTGGAGTATCAGAAAGAGCTCCTGAGCCATTCTGCTTTCTGGCTTGCTCCTTGTTTGAGTGACACAACCAACCACTGGACCGTCATCCAGAGATGTTTACACGGGGATAGCTCACCTGCCGTGCTGTGGATTCTTGGTAGCACCTGTACCTCTTTGAGCAAAGGAATGGGTTCACTGACCATTGCTGTTGGCTGCTGCTCTGTGGGTGGTGGGAGTGTTTTGTCATGGTTCTGTTCCAACCAGCTTGGCTGACCATCTCAGCTTTAGTAGGTCTCCAAGACAGTGGATACCATCCTTATTGCTGTAACGTGTCCAGCATTCTATGCTAGTAGATTCTAGTTTAATTGTTGCAGGTGGAAAGTATTTTTACTTTTAAGTTTCCATTCTGAATGTGTTTTGACTAAACATACCAATAAACTACTGATGTCTGCAGCATCTCTCCATGTTCCTGCTTCTCTTGGACACAGCTTGCTGTGAAGCATGCTTCACCTTTTGCTGTGCAGAAAATGCTGTCTGAAGACCACTAGTGGTGGCTGTCAGGTGGTGGCAGGAGACACCGTAGCACAGCGTCACACAGTGGTAGCGTTTGGCTGGAGCTGATGAGAGCTGGTTTGCTGCAGCCATGTAGGCTCCTTTCCTGGGACTGGCTGGAGACTCAGCCAGTGCCACCCAGAAACTGTAGCTGGTCCCTTCATGGCTTCCAAATAGCCTTAGCTTGTGTTGCTCCAAGTCAAGGATTGAAAGTGAAGAAATTGGACAGCTTTTTTTGTCCCAGTGGCTGGCAAGGTGTTGCCCTTTGTCTGGTGGCTCCTCTCACCTAAGGCTGCCTGTGGTAGCAGGAGGACATGAGCTCCTCTAGGCTGTGTCCCAGGTGGGATTGTCTCTCACAAGCCAGGCTTGAGGGACGTAGCTTGAGCAGACACTGTGTGATGGGGCTGGGAGGAACAGGAGCCAAGCTGTCTTACATCTGGAGTTGCTTGTTCTCAGCTTTAGTGTCACTTCAGTGTCCAGGTAGTGTGGAACGATTGTTGTGCTGCCAGCGTTTACCCAGAGAGATTGGTAAAGGGTTGTTCTTGCACTGCTTGCAGATCAAGGGTGTCTGAGTCATGGAATCTGTGGTCTTCTCTGGGTGAAGCTCCTGCTGGCAGCTGTCTGCTGTCTGAAATCCCTCTGCTGAGTGCATGTCTTGGCTCTTAGGTTTTCTACCAAGTAGCAGCTGGGAAGTGGTTTGACAGTGGCACAGCTGTGTGAGCTGAAACACTGGGATGGAAAATGAAATCCTGTAGAAGACCATTAAGCCCAGGTCACCTTTGAGGAGCAAGAAGCCTCCACAGCTACAAGATTTGCTGGTGCCAGAGATCCCATCGATGCTGGCTCCTGAGAGCCTGCAGCATTCAGACCTTAACATTGCTTTAGGAGGTAAATCGTGGGGGCCTGCAAGCTCACGTTCAGCTGGTGCTGGAGAGATGTCCAGGGTGCATCTGAAACCAAGCAAGGCCGGCTAGGAACCTCAGAGCACTGTTTGTGCAATTTCTGTCATCTGCTGAACTTGGGCTGAAACGAGACATCTCAGTAATGCTGCTGCTGCCTCTGTGGCACCTGTGGTCCCTCTGAGAGGTGGGAGCAGAAGGAAGCACGGTGTGTCTGCAGCACACGTGCATTAGCAAAGCTGGGAGCAGCTGATGCCCGCTGCTCTCGGCTGCCTTCTTTCAGTGCGCCTCCAACTGCAGCCCTTTCCCTGACCTTGAAACCCCTCAGTCCCCGCAGAGGGGAGGTGCAGGAACCCAAGCGGAGCTAGCGAAACGAAGCCCCGAGTGCGCACGGCCGTCCCTAGCGAAGAGCAAAGGGCGTTATCGGCCCCCTGCCAGTGGCCGCCGCCGCGCCCCACTCGCGACGTGTACCGGGAAGCGGCGCGGAGCAGTGCAGCGCCCAATGGATCGAATCGGCGCGTTACGCCACGGTGCATCCGCCAGGGGGCGTCATCACAGGGGAGGGGGGGCGGTGTGTGGGGGCGGGCGCGCGCGCCTCCNGGCAGCTCTGGCTGCACGAAACGCACACCGCCAGCTCAGCCCTAACGCCTTCCGACTCGACAGGGAGAAGGAATGGCTCCCTGAGAGGGGAATAACTCCAGGGAGCTGAGGATCGATAGATCGTCGCCTGTGGGACGCTGCCCCCCGGGGCACCCCGCTGACGGCGGCACCCTGCTGGCTGCGGCACCTCTGTCCGCTTCGGCACTTTGTGACATGTCAGCAAACAGCAGCAGCCGCATCCACGCCGGCTCTGGCTGGGGAAAGTCTTCTGAAACACAATCCGGGCACACTCGGGTACTGAAGGTGCAGGTCAGAGCTCCCAGACCTCCTGCGGGCCTTGCTGAGCTGCAGTCCCCTCAGCAGCGGCTACTCGAGGGGTAAGTGCCTTCTGCACGCCTCAGCGCAGGTCTGTACTGGCTGTGACTCTCGAAATGAGTCTTTCGTGCCTGAGGACAGGCTGAGAGAGTTGGGGCTCTGCAGCCTGGAGAAGAGAAGGCTTCCAGGAGACCTTAGAGTAGCCTTCCAGTATCCGAAGGGGGCTACAGGAAGGCTGTGGACTATTGACAAGGTCTTGCAGTGACAGGATAAGGGGCAATGGGTTTGAAGTGGCAGAGGGGAGATTGAAAGTGGATGTTAGGAGGAAGTTGTTTGCAGTGATGGTGATGAGACACTGGCACAGGTTGCCCAGGGAGGTTGTGGAGCACAGAAGCACCCAATGTGATCAAAGATCACATTGGGTGCTTCTGTGCTCCACAGCCTCCCTGGAGGTGTTCAAGGCCAGGTTGGACAAGGCCTTGAGTGACCTGCACTAGTGTGAGGAGTGAGCTTTGAGGTCCCTTCCAACCTTACCATTCTATGAAACCGTGATGGTTTGGTGGTCCCCACTCTGCCTCCTGCCCTAAAGAGCTGAGTGCTAACTGCTCTGCTGAGCTGCTGCCCATCCTACAGAGTGAACGTCCCTTGTTATCTCTCTGCTCTCTTCCAGGCCACAGACACGAGCAAAGAGCTGCACACAGGCACTTAGCTGCAGGTTTAGCTGCTCGAAGGAGACAACGCCCCAGATCTGTGTGCCTCGCCTGTTCTTCTCCAAAGGGAGTTTTCTGGGGAAACCTGCCCCGGAGCTTTTTTCAAACGGCTGCTCTCCAGGGGCTGTGGATTTCCCAGCGCTGGGAGAAGTTTCAGCCTTCCTGCAGGCTCAGATGATGCTAGCAGTATAGCACATGGGAAGAAATTTTTGCAGTGGATCCTGTCCTGCTGGTGCAGAGTCACTTGTCAAGGACAATGGCTGCTGGCAGAGCGTTGATGTGACAGCGTGGGGAATGCTGCCAAGGAAAGCAAACTCCTTTGTGGTTCGTGCAGTGTTTCCCTGGCCCCTCAGTCTGAGATCACCGCTGATGGCTCTGCAAACTGCCTTTCACCAAGAGCAAAAAGAGACAACTCAGCAAAGTGGAGAATAGACTTTGCTGAATGCCCACAGCCACAAAAGCAGGTTGGGCAGGTCACGTGTGTGTGTTTGGGTCTCAGTGTGCCCTACAACAGCCACTCTCTGCTGCAGGGGCCCTGCACATGAGGCAGAAAAGCTTTACCCTCTACAGAATGGGGGTTGGAGTGAGGTCTCCTTTACATTGGCTTCTAAGAAAACTTGGAGATGATGCTGATTGCACAAAACAAAGAGTCTTTCAACTTCAGAGATGTTGACTACAGGGCCATCTTTGTACTCAGGAGTTCTGCCTGCTTGTGTTCCAGGGATCATGGGATTATCTAAATTGGCTTTAAGGAGCTGACTTGCTTTAGAACAAGAGTTCTGGCATTTAACAAACTAAATGGACAGTTGCAGCTGAGGTCCGTGAAGTTTCAATTATCCCTGGAGAGGTCTGAGTTGGGAAGAACAAGCCTCATTGATTCCCATCCTGTCATTCATTCCTGGGAGGCAGCCACGAGTGTTGGGGGCAGGCCGAGCGGCTGTCACCATTTCAGCTTGCAGGAGGAAGGGGCCCGAGCGGTATCCATGACTTCTCTGACATCACAACCTGCTACCCAAGGCTTGCTCCTGTCTCTAGAGACTTGCCACTTCTACCTGTCCCTTACTGCTGACACTTATGCTCTCCTAACCCTTACAAAGGAGCCTGCTTGCTCTCCACTTGAAAGAAGGTAACACGAGTGAGTAGTCCTTTATTTCTCTATGGGAATGGCCACACTGCTTCACCATGATTCTGTTAAGCCATTTTATCTTAGCACCTTTATGTCAGAAGACTCTATGAGGGTCCTGGGGAGACCACTCTGCTGGTGAAGTGAAATGCCAGCTGGGGTTTGCAAGGCTGCTGCTGTAGAGCATCCTCCAGTGCAGGGTCCTGAAGCAATGCTGGGCTGTGCAGCCCATCCCATCATGGCATGAGCTGCTTCCAAAGCAGTGGAGGAGCACATGGCATTGAGGAGAATGGCCACAGCCCATCTTCTAGCAGGCAGCTGAAATGACACACCCAGGCTGTGAGGTGGAAGTGTGTGTATCAGGGCTTGCTGTCAGGAGGTTGGCTCCTGCAGTGCTGCAGCCCTCTCTTTGGGGCACACAACAGTCCATGTGCTGCAGAACATGGTTTTTGGAAGCTGAATCAGCAGGAAGCTGGTTTTGTTTCACCTCTCTCTCTCTAGCTGCCTGGAGTTTCAAAGAAAAGTGTTTTTAAGATAGCACTGAAGCATTTCCCTTTGGCCAGAGCTTCCTGTTTTGCTACGTGGTCCACTTCCATGCTTCCCACTGCCCCCTCCTTTCCCTTCCCTCTCCAGACTGGCTCTGCTGTTTGCACCACTAGTGTCAATGTGCTCAGAGCATGAGGAGAGCTCCAGGTCCCCTCTCTCACCCCACAAGTAGCCCACCCAAGCTCTGCATTCCCTGCATGGCTGAATGTCAAGGTGGTTTCAAAGGATGAAAGCCAAAATGTTCTGTAGTTTCCAGAAGCTTTGATAATGTAATTGCCAAGCTATTTTCCCCAGATCCATGATTCAGTGAGGGAGAGGCATTGTTACAGAGAGCACTTGCTGGGACTAGCAGATGTGCAGGCAAACTGAGTTCAGAAAGCATGAAACATCCTTGACCCCTCCTGAGGCACTGTTCCTAACTGGGCACACCACTGGATGACACACAACATGCCAACCTGTGCCACCAGGAGACTGCCACCAGCCCTGCCATCTGCAGTTGTGCAGATTGCATCGTTTAACCATGTCCTGTCCAGAAAGCACATCAAGCCCTTCAAAGGGAGGATTGTGTTAGGGATGAGAAGTGACCGCCCTGTTCCGATCGACTCTCTGGCTTGTAAGCTGTGGGGAGCAGCCCCAGTTTTGAGGAGCAGTCACTCTGCCTGCAGCTGCTTGTGCTTCAACCCAAGCTCCCTGCAAGGGCTGGGGAACCTCTGTCAGGCTGTGTGTGGGACATCTGAGGAGCTGGTGTGAAGGGAGGAAAGAAGGTGATTGTGTGCCAAGAGCTGCAGCAAGAGAGGAGCTGGGACTGCCAGCTTATAGGTGAGCTGCTCTCGGGGGAGGGGGGGCAGTGGTCTGGGATGGGACAGGTCCATTCATGCTGTGAAAAAAATTCTTTCCACCAGAGATGGAGTCTGTGAGGAACAGGATAGGGAAGTGGCACTCTTTGGGTTTAGGATCCAAAGGGGATGTTGTCCTGATTTTACTGGGACATACTCCTCTACAAGCCTGCAGGCTGTTAGCAGTGTCAGCCAGCCAGCACAGCTGCCCTGAACTGCTCACAGGTGTATCCCATACCATAACCCTCACACTGTGAAAAGGGGCAGCTGGCTCCTGCTTCTCTCTGTTCCTGGAGGGGCTGTCTCATGGTTCTGCTCCCAGCACTGCTTTCCTGTTTGTTGTGACCACATTGACTGAGGTGAGTGTGACTTGCCATGCTTTGGCAGTGGCGGCAGTTTGGCTGTTTCATTAAATCTGTTTCAGTGTTGCCCACGAGTGTCCCTCACCCAGCCCCTTGCCCTGTGGAGGGACCAGGGGGTGACAGAGCAACTGCTACAGTTTAGCTCTGGAGCTGGGCTAAATGTGGACAGATGTGTAAGGCTTTCTTCCCTCTTTCAGCTGGAATGCCATGCATTAGCCAGGGTGGCTGTAGCTGCCAGTATAACTGGTGAGTGCCCCTTTAAATGCCTATCTCCCTCCAGAGCAAGGATCAGGCAGGACCCTGGAGCTGACCCATGAACAATATAAAGGGGCAAAGGGAAGTGAGCAGTTTTCCTGCTCTTTGCTTGGTTCACAGTGAGGCTGCTCATGGAAGATAAGGTCTCTTTGTGACTTGGTTCTCTTCTGCAAGGTACTTATGCCAGTTCTTATTGGATGTAGAGATCAGCTTGAGCAATCTCTTCAGCCTTGCTTAGCCTTGGCCCTGTCATCCTGGTGAAACAGGGTTGTTCTTGACTACCAGCAGCACTTCTGCTCCAGTCACAGTTGAAGTCCTTTAGGAGGGCAAGAAGCTGAAGCTGCTGCCAGTCTAATGTTTAGAAGAACCTAAAACCAACCCAACAAGCCAACCACCCCTTCTGTCTATGAATCTGCATGCATAATGCCATTAAAACCTCAGTGATGATTCATAGTTCTGACTGAGGGGATGCACAAACTCTGCTGGAATTATTTCTGCGATAAGGCAGCAGAGAGTGGCTGAGGAGGGCTCAAGTTGTGTCTCCCAAGGGAGGATATGAAATGAAAGCCTGATAAAGTCCACAAGCTGCAGAGTCTAACTGAAATGTCAAATCTCATTTCTCTATGAAATTTCAATTGGCTGGAAAATAAGACAAAACAGACTGCCTTCAATGAGCAAAAGAGGCTGTTCAGAGTGGGTTAGGTTTGTGGCCCTTGTGAAAAGGAGAAACCATCCAATGTGCTGACACAGCTGCTTGTGGAGGGCCCCCTTGTCCTCTTCTGATTTGCCTGAGGGGGTGGATATTCTGTTTCACCCAGAGTGAGACTGAGACATGGATGAGGGTAGCCAACAGTTCATTGGTATTACAAATACTAACAGTAAAGAGGAGACGTGATAGAAAAGAGAGGGAGAGAGAAGACCACCATTACAGGTGAGTTATGGTGGTGCCTTGATCTGGGGTAGAGGGAGGGTTCCTCTTCAGGAGAAGAGGAGGCTTAGTTACAGGGACAGCTACCAGTGCAAGGGTGACAAACAGCTGCTAGAAAAAGAATCGGAGCCAGAATGATGCAGTCGAAGCCCCAGCAGGAGCCATCACAATCAGACAGCCTGCAGAGCATGCACAAAGTGCAGCTAAAGGCCATGGGGAGGGGACAGCACACAGCGAGCATGCCTGCAGGAGGTCTGCAAATGTGAGGAATTGGATGGGCTGGTATGAAATGCTGAGCAGCTGTTAGAAAGGTGAGGCTGGTGTCTGAGATGTGAGCAGCCATGTGCTGAGCTCTCCTGGCTTTGGCATGCTTGGGTGGAGTGAGCCTCTGCGTGCCCAGTGCTGAAGTACAGAGATGCTGCTTCCTACCCCTTGCTGGGCTGAGGCAGCTTTCTTGCTCTGGTAGCAAACCCAGCTAATGACTGGCAAACCCTAGAGAAGCTCAGAGAATGTGTGCTGGGTGAGGGCTCAGGCTTTGCTGTGGCCCTGACTGGGACGCTGTTGGGGGAGCATTGCACCGAGAGACACCCAAGCCGTGGGGGGAGCTGTGCCTTAGAGCAGGGTTGAGGCCTGTCACAGATGCTGGCACACTGCTCTGTCTCGTGCTTCAGGCAGGCCTGTGTGGTAACTCCTCTGGCAGCAGGACAGCCAGACTGCACTTAACACAAGGGAGAGATTTCCCTGAAGGGCCCGTGTAAGCAGGGAGCAAATGACTTGGACTTCAAAGGAAGGAGGCTGCAGGGACAAAGCTGAAGGAGCTGAGAGAGGCAATCAGGGAGTTTGTCACACCTTTGATGTCTCCTTATCTTATCAGAACATGCAGATGTAGTGCCTCTGCAGAGGCTGGCTAAGTGGCAGTTTTGTTGGCTGTGTAAAGATTGAGCCGATGGGCCTTGGTTCCCTTAGATGAGCAGGTCCTGGAGGACTTTAATCCTAGAGCAATTAAAAAAAAAACCCAAACAAACCCAAAGTCCTGCCTGTGTAAACTGTGAGCTGTAACTGTGCCCACAGGGCAGCAGAGGGAAGCAGGCAAGAGCCTGGCTGGGATACATGCAGCATGTTGCACCCCTGCGCACAGTTTAAGTCCTCCCAGCTTCTGAGGTTCAGGGTTTCCATCTCCAAACTCAGGTGGCTGCTCTTTGTAAAGAAGGTCCTGATTGCCTTGCTTCAGCTATTAGAGAAGCAGAGGCTCCACTGCTTTCTCCCAGAAAGCAGTCTTTCAGAGACTGCCTCATTTTGTTCATTACAGGTCTGGTTCTTCATCTGCAGATGTGCAGGCACATCTGCACTGTCCACAGTAATGTGGACAGCAGCTTTCACAGAATCACAGGATGTCAGGGCCTGGAAGGGACCTCCAAAGCTCATCCAGTCCAACCCCCCTGCCAGAGCAGGATCACCTAGACCAGATTACCATGGAACACATCCAGGCAGGTCTTGAATATCTCCAGAGAAGGAGACTCCACAACCCCCCTGGGCAGCCTGTTCCAAGGTTCTGTCACCCTCACAGGGAAAAAAATCCTCCTTGTGTTTAAATGAAACTTCCTATGCCTCAGCTTCCACCCATTTCCCCTTGTCCTGTCATCAGATATCACCCAGCAGAGCCTGGCTCCAGCCTCCTGGCACTCACCCTGCACATCTTTATAAGCATTGATGAGGTCACCTCTCAGTCTCCTCCAAGCTGCAGAGCCACAGCTCCCTCAGGCTCTCCTCGTAAGAGAGATGTTCCATTCCTTTCATCATCTTTGTGGCTCTGTGCTGGACTCTCTCAAGCAGTTCTATGTGCTTCTTGAACTGGGGGGGCCCAGAACTGGACACAGTACTCCGGATGCTGCCTCACCAGGGCAGAGGGGCAGGAGAACCTCTCTCATCTACTAGCCACACCCCTTCTAATACACCCCAGAATGGCAGTGCCAGCCAGGCAGTCAAGACAGACCTCTTCCTAGTCTTCTACTGAGATGACTTTTAAAAGCAACAGCAGTGGGACCTTTTCTTTATCATCAAGGAAAAGTTCTGTGTTGCTGGTTTCACTCAACTGACATGCTCCAGGTGAAATACACCTGGAAATTTCTCAGAGAGATACATCAAGTTGTCCTTTTTTTCTTCTTCAAAAAGGTAAAGGCCACAAAAAGGTGACTTAGCTAGCCTGGGACATTTCACAGGAAGAGACACAGCACACATCTGAGCAACTGAGTGAGTTGTAAAGGAGTGAACACTGTGTGCCTTAGAGCCACAGTTACACAACCACCTGCCAGAGCTGTCGCTGTGACAAAATCACCCAGAGCCTGGCAGCCTGACATGGGAGGTGCTGCCATTGCACTCACACCTCCTGCTTGAGCAAAGAAAGGCTGATGGAGCAGAGCACCTCTGAAAAGAGAATGTCTAGGCTATCAGTGTTCTTTCAGGTCAGGTTAATTCTGTAACTGTCCTCCAAAGGTAGTCCAGGTGACTCTGCAAGCAATGGTGTGATCAACCCCTGAGCACAAAATGCTTGCTCCAGTTGCCTTGACCTGTGCCAGCTGAGCTGGACCAGCAGCTATCAGCTCTGGGTGTTGTGCTCCTGGCTAATGACTGAGCTCAAGGACCCAAGGTCAGGTGGGAAGTTGAGAGCAGAGGGACAGGCTTGATACCTGCTGCAGGGCAAGGTCCTGAATCCCTGCCTTGGAACCTCGTGTTTTAAGGCTTCTAAGTTCTATCAGGCCATCAAGGAGCTGCAGGAGTTTACTTTCCTCCCCTTCAACTGTAAGGGGAAAGGCCTTCAATTTGCTGTAGCAGTGAGCCTAGTGGCATGGCACTGGAGTGGTTAACACTCCTGTTTCCCCCCTGCATGGGAAAATGACTCTTCCACTCCAGCTCCTGCGCTGTGCAATAGGCTGCTGTCCTTCCTGACTGCATCCGGCGGTGACTTCCTCCCTCCAGATAAAGTGAAGTTTATCTGCAGAATTCTGAGTAACTGGGGGAACAGGGAGAGTCATGAGATGTGCTGCTGGGAGCCAGCAGGACAAAGCTGAAGTTGAGCTACCTTCCCTCACCAGTGCCCACAATAAACGGTTTCCCCTTCTGAAGAGGAAACTGGTGTCTGGGTCAGCCAGCTCTGAGCTGTCCTGCAAAAGTGTCTGAAGCAGGGTGTTAAATGCAGGGCAGCAGAAATGCCAACACTGCTGCCTCATGCTTGCTTTGTATGCTGATGGGGGCTGGTTAATGAGTGAAGAGCTGTGGGGCTCATGATTTGCACTTTCTTTCCCTTTGGATGCTGTGACACCTTCTGTAGCCCGTAGGAAGCACTGCTTCAGTCACCTCCACAAGCACCAGTGTGGTGCAGGTGAGCTGTGTGCTGAGCTTGCACTCCTGCTGGCTGCTCAGGAGCCAAAAGTCAGGCTGCTGGGAGATGGCACAAGTTCGGCTCTAAGTTATGCTCTCAAGGACCTCCCCGTGTGCTTGTGGCTGTTTTGGTACATTTCAGGACTAGGTAAAGATCTCTCCCCTTTAATCACAGCAGGAACAAAGCAGCTTCCAAATGCTGTGGAAGCTAAGAGCCTTTGCAAAGTGAGTGTGCTCTTAGGTCACTTAACACCTGTCTGATTCTGCCACCTCTTCTCTGAAGGCTATCGGCTTCTTGAGGCTGCTGTTTATTCTGCTGTACTAGAGCCTTGATATCCTTCTCAAGCAGGGAGTTGTCTTAAAGGTAATGTAGTTACTTGGAGAGAGGGTGCAAAGCAAACCCTCCGTGGCATTCTGGGATTTTCTATGCCTAGCAGAAAAGGAGCAGCTTTGTTCTGCTGACAGAGCATCTCCTTTTCTGGGGCTGGTGTCAACAGCTGTCTGTGGCACTGGGTGTTGTGCAAGGCTGGTCAGTCCCTGCTGCCCCAGGTGCTGTACAAGGCAGTCAGAGCATGTAGGTAGTGAGTAGCTTGAGGCTCCTGTGGCTGTGCTCCAACACTATCAAATGTCCATCGATCTCCAGTGCCTGACAAGCTGAGAGCAGTTCAGTGTGGGCTGTGAAAGGGTTTCTCTCCACTGCTCCTAATGACAGAAGTGCACGACCTGAATGCCAGAGACACCTGCCAAGTGGGTTCCCCTTCCCAGCCATGTTCCATGAGGATTTCAGCTGTGCTGGCAGTCAAGGTCAGGACTCTGTTTAGGTTGGTGTCAACGCAGAGTGGGAAGGGAGCCAAGGGACAGCTTGTCCTTGCTGGTTTTGTCCCTGGGTAAGCTGGATTCATAAGTTATTGGACAGGGAGGGGGAGGAGGTGAGAAATGAAAACAGCTCTAACCAGCTGGAACTAGATCCCTCCTAGCTGGACAGTTACAATTTGTCAAACAGAAACAATGCTGGCCTGTTTGCCTTGCAGTAAACACGATGGGAACAAAGCCTCAGCTGTATGTGTGTGTGCTTGTGAGCCTCCTTGCACGCCCCTTGCTGCCCATCCACGTGCTGGGCCCTCCGGGGCTTGTGCCTTGAGCTAAAGACAAAAGGAGAGGGGTGGGCAGGCAGCAACAGGGAAACAACCCTGCCCTGCATGGGGGACCTGTACTCTGTGCTGGGCCTGAGCTGTGCTTCTGGTGGGACTGAGAGATACCTGTGTGTAGCTTCTCATGTTAGTAAGAGCAGAGCTGGCAAGTGAGGCCAGGTGAGTTGTTTTTGCTGCAAGAGTGATCAGAGATTGACACAGGCTGTCCAGGGAGGTGGTGGAGTCCCCATCCCTGCAGCTGTTCAAGAAATGTGGACATGGCGCTTGGGGACATGGTTTCCTGACCATGGTGGTGTTTGGTCTGTGGTTGAACTTGAAGATCTTTGAAGGCTTCTCCAAATGAAATGAGTCTATGAATTAGGACTGGCTACAAGCACCTGATGGAATTCCAAAAACAAAGCAGCTCTCCTGGTAAGGCTCATGAGCACAGCTAAGCTGCTTACCACCAGGGCTGTGAGGACATGGGGTGAGAGGTGAGCTCCCCATGCACACTCATTGCACATCACCACAGCTCTGGTCACTCACTGCTTGCTGCGGACCTCCTTCGCTGCTGAGCAGCCTGAACCTCCCTTGGGTTCTGTGCATGGGAACAGCTCTTGGCTGGTAGGACACAGAGCTGGGGGCGCTGAGGAAGGATCTGCTCCTGCCTGCTGGCTCTTGGCTCACCCTCTGCTTGGGAGGGCTGGAAACTGAGGTTGATGCTTTGTTTCCCAGTGTTTTTCTCAACTGCAGAGTCAGAACAGTAACACAATATCACTTGTTTGTCACTGGGAGGGAAGAATGAGGGGAAGTGTGTCCCATGGTGACACAGTGAATGGGAAACAGAACAGTGAAGTTAGGGTGAAATTGCATAAATTTGTCTGATTAGTCTACCCACTTAATTGACATTTTCTATGTCTATTTGTCCAGGTTACATGACAGGAGGGGGGAAGAGCTGATGTGTGTCTAGGAGCATCTGGAAAACTACAACATCTGGGAGGGAAAAGAGGTAGTCATGGAGTGGTGATATGTAGGGCAGGGAACAGGAATGCTGTAACGAGAAGTGTTGGGAGCTGGGATGCTTGGGTTAGGTCACTTGCAGACAAGTACAGACAAGAAGAGCTTCTTGTCCAGGGAAAGGGCAAGGCGGCTCAGCTCAGCACAAATACAGGGGAATTGCCCTCCCCACAGCCGCAAGGCCAGGCTATGGTTAACTCCTGGCAAATGGAGCATTAAAATCCTTGTTCTTTTCTGCCTGCTTTCCAAGGCCCTCGAGGATGCTAGAGCACTGTGCTCTAGCTGTTGCCTTGGCTGCACTGTTCTCCCAGAACCTTCCTGTGCTGAGGTCTCTGCTACAACAGTCATCTCCTCAGCTGCCACCTTTCACTTTGTCCTGACTGTGGCAGATGATGCCAAATGGCAGCATAAACTGATCCTTGGCACACAGTGCTTGGCAAACCAACCCTGGGACTCCTCAGCCTTTAGCTTCACTTATCTGCTTAGCAGCCCTGCTCTCTGAAGTGAGAGATTGGCACCGGCGCCAACAGGCTGGGGAAGGTGACACTGTGCTGGCTCCTACTGAGCCTGCATCCCAAAGGCTTCCTTCAGGGGGTTAAGGAGAGCACTTCGTGAAGGCTGAGGAATGAATGGTTGAGTTTCTGATGCGCCTGGGACTGAGCCTGCCAATACCCAAAGGCAAGTGAGGGTTTTGAAGCCCTATATGATTACACAAAGGCCTGGGAGCACTGAGCTAGCCAAGGGCATGTTTTGATGGCTTACAAAGAGTTCCCCGTGCAAATGAGGCTGCTGGCTAGGGTGTGCTCACCAGGTGCCCATGCTCAGGATCATAGACTTCAGGAGATGCAGCCACAGAGCTCATGCAGCAAAGTGCCTTTGATCCATCTGACACAGACCCTTTCCCAGTGTATTTCACTCCTCTCCCCTCGGGTCAGCCCTGGCCTTTATGGTGCTTCCATCCCTCTCCAGCCTGTACTGCAAGTTTGGAGCTGTACAGGCTGAAGATTTTGCTCAGTTGGCCATTGTAGAAAAAGCAAAAAGCTTTTGAGAGCTTGCACATTAAAAGAGGTAATTGTGTCAGAACCGAGGAGCAGGGCACTGCCAGGCTCCTGTCATTGAGGGGAGCAGGAGCAGGATGGGGAGGAGGGGGACAGGCAGGGAGCACAATGGCAGTCAGTGGCGAGTCCCGGTGTGGAGCGGGACTGTCTCCTGGCAACGTGTGCCAATCAGGGGACGGGGCTGAAGGAGCCTGAATGTGGTGCCAGGGTCCACTTGAAACGTTTAAGAGAATTTTGCTGTTCACTTATTGCAGACCTGCCTATTTTATTAATAATGCTCCCCTCTGATGTCATCTCCCTGCTCCAGAAGCAGTGACAGGCGTATGTAGGGCAGGGCTGTGCCGGCAGAGCAGTTGGGCAGCACTCTTGCTTGGCCCTCTTCTGGACCTGTTCCTTGGCCGTGACATTTTGTTGCCAAGCATTTGGTTGCCATACCAACTTTTCAGCATTAAATCATAATCTAAGCACAGCAGGAGGCCAAAAGCCCTTTCAGATGGAACTCCTCTTGTCTCCCTGTTGATCGTCTAACTGGCTGTGTGAGCAGGACTGGCTGGATGCTTCGAGGGCCTGTCAGTTGTGGCCCAGAGGAGAACTTAGCAGCAGGGAAACGACAGCTCCCTTTAGAAATGGGTACAGAACTTGATGGCAGTTATGCCTGGAAGATTCCTGGCTTCCCAGCTCTGCCACCTGTCTGAAATCAATGCTTCTGTCATTCAGCTTGCATTGCTCCACTGACACAAACTGCTGCGGGGACCAGGGTAGCTCTGCTCAGGTGCTGGTGGGCTAGGAAAGGTTCCCATTTTCCAGTCACCATAGTCATGAATGAGTGCTTAGCATTAAGCTACTGCACAGATCTCCTTTCACAGTAAGGCTGTTTCTGGGCTGTTAAAGACATGCTTCAGGTCGTCAGGATCAAGCTCTTAAAGCAAGAAATATTCTGCTGCCGATGCTGCGCATTAGATCATTAACGTGGTGAAATCTGTTGAGCTCAATTCATGTGCATTTACCTCCCATAATGGGTCAACAAAGAAGCAGAGTTAGAAATGCTGAAGTGGCTCCAAATGAAGACTCTCCTCTGGGAATGAAAGAACTGGCAGGATGGCTGGAAAACTCTTTTAGCCAGACAGGATTTATTCCTATTGTATGAACATATACCTTATTATCGCTGTAAGCTTGTAAAAGCAGGCTGCTTAATCAGTGAGGGCTAAAGCAGTAAGAGGAATCAGGAGTTCTGGTGCAAAAGTACATGGTTAAAAGCAAGACTGTGCTCTGCAGAGAAGAGATAGCACCTGAGTGCTCCCTCCCAGCTGCTTTGAAGCAGGAAGCTTTTTGTTTGTTCCTTTGATATAACTGAATACCCACACAGCTTGGAAATTATCAGATGCATCAAAAACACAGATCAAAAAAGAAAGGAGCCTTAGCGAAACCTTGTCAGGAGAAACAATGTGACTGGCCCCTGTCTGAGCCTTAGGATCTCCAGCTGGAGTGCTGGGCATCACTGGGGAGCACTGCATTAAAAGGCAGTGGGTTTTAAATGCTTCAAGGCTCACCCTTGGTTTTGGTGGGGAGGGTTTGCCTTCTAAAAATGAATGGAAGCTTTCCCTTTGCCTCCCAGTGGGCTCATGAGCAACACTCTTACGTGAGAGTTTTTGTTTCCCTGTACAGATTCCCGCTAGTCAAAAAGGACTTGGGGTGTTCTTCACCTGCAGCATGGGGTGAAAGCAGAGCAGCTCTGCTTGTTGCTTTCCTGGTTGATGTTGCTCAATAACGATCAAATGATCTCCATGTCAATAGAGTTCAAAGAGTGGTGATCAATGGTGCCAGGTCCAGCTGGAGAGCTGTAACCAGTGGAGTCCCCCAGGGATCAGTGCTGGGTCTAGTGTTGTTCAGCATCTTCATCAGTGACATTGATGAGGGCACAGAGAGTCTGCTCAGCAAGTTTGCTGATGACACCAGACTGGGAGGCTTGGCTGAAGGCTACAAGGCCATCCAGAGACCTGGAGAGACAGAGCTGGGCACAGAGGAACCAAATAAGGTTCAACGAGGACAAGTGCAGAGTCCTGCACCTGGGGAGGAATAATAAACTACACCAGTACAGGCTGGGAGGTGATCTGCTGGAGAGCAACCCTGTGGAAAGGGACCTGGGAGTGCTGGTGGAGAACAAGTTCAGCACGGGACAGCAATGTGCCCTGGTGGGCAAGAGGGTAAATGGGATCCTGGGGTGTATGAAGAAGAGTGTATCCAGCAGATCAAGGGAGGTTCTCCTCCCCCTTTACTCTGCCCTGGTGAGACTTCATCTTGAGTACTGCATTCAGTTTTGGGCTCCCCATTTAAAGAGGGACAGGGATCTGCTGGAGAGAGTCCAGCAGAGGGCTGCAAGGGTGGTGAGGTGACTGGAGCACTGCCTGATGAGGAGAGGCTGATAGACCTGGGGCTGCTTAGTCTGGAGAAGAGAAGAAGACTGAGAGGGGATTTAATATATGTTTATAACTATCTGAGGGCTGGGGGTCGGAGGGGGGTGGGGGACAGACAGGTTCTGCTCACTTGCTCTCTGGGATAGGACAAGGAACAACGGATGTAAGCTGCAGCACAGGAGGTTCCACCTCAACACAACAGGGAACTTCTTTATTATAAGGGTCTCAGAGCACTGGAACAGACTAACCAGAGAGGTTGTGGAGTCTCCTTCTCTGGAGACTTTCAAGGCCTGTCTGGATGTGTTCCTGTGTGACCTGAGCTGGATTGTGTGGTCCCGCTTTGGCAGGGGGGTTGGACTCAATGATCTCTTTGGGTCCCTTCCAACCCCTGACATCCTGCTCTTGAGTTTCCACTGAAATTCCTTTGCTAAAACTGTATTTGGAACTAAAGGCAGTGTTGGGCAATGGCTGTGCAAGGGAGAGCAACAACTGTCCTGGCATTCAGGAGACTTTTGTCTTGGTCACCAGATGAGCGCTTGGGCAGCTGAGGGGGACTTACCCTGTGGACACACCCAGGAAAAATTGGTGCCCTGTCCAAGTCTGAATGAGTGAGGGGAAATGGTATGCTACAGGTCAGGGCTCCTGAGCAGGGTTTGTGTGCTTGTTTGCTGTTCAGGGAGCACACTTGTTGCAGCTCAGTGGATGCTGTTTGTTTGCAGTTTGCAGGCTGTGCCACACACCTGAACTTCCCCTGCACCTCATGCTATCATTTCAGCCTGCTCCAAGCAGGGACACAAAGCACTCAGGCTGCTCTTGCTCCTCCTGTGCTACAGAAAAGCCAAATGACTTTCATTGGCATGGCTTGGCATGGTGGAGAGCAATGGAGAATCTGGCCCTTGTGCTGCAGGGAATAATGACCTTTTCTTTTGCTGTCTTGTCTGAAATGTCATCTTGGATCTAAATAGAGAATGGGAGGGAGAAAAGGGTTGATGAGTAAGTAGGACAGAGGGGTCAAGTGAGTGCATGTCAGATGTTGCTGCTCTGATCCAGATACATTTTCATGTCTCTCTGTGCTGGTAAGAATGACGCTACAGAAAGATACATGGGCAGGGCACAAAGCTGTTAAACACAGGTACTCCTGGAAGCTTCATATCTAAGGTCAAATGCAAACTGATAACTTTTGAACCTGGCCTGCTGCTTTGGGTCAGTGAACTCAGGCCATGTGTGCAGTGATTTCTGTTCTTCACTTGCCTTCATGCTCTGATTCTGCTCAGCAAGATGCTAGTGGCTGCTGCACTGAAACACTGAGCTGTGCTGCAGGCGTTGAGTGAAGGGAGCCCAGCACTGCAGCTTTGCCAAAGTATACCTTTGATCTGAAGTACTGGTGAATGAGAGGGCTCTGCTTGCCCCTAAAAAAGGCAGTCAAGACCCATGTGAAATGCAAGCTCCGCTAGAGGACGGATTTCCCACACTAGCAGATGACACCTGGAGAGGGTTTTTCACACCAATTCTGTGGCAGTTGACAGGAGCTCTGCTTGTGAAACCAGTCCTCTTGTCCTGCCTGCTGCAGCAACCCAGAGCAAAGGCAGGGCTTTGAGTGGCCAAATTCTGTCTGATTTTGAAGCTAAAAATACCTATTCAAAGGTTCCAAAGATGCTCCTGCTTCAAAACACATGTTCTTAAAGAAACTGCTAATTATGTGGTGGATGGTAGCTGGAAAGGCACATGTTGGGAAACTCTGATTTCATGCTCTCTATGTATAGCTCAGCAGCCTGGACGTGTTTTGTTCCTTTGAAAAGCAGAAACAGCCCTAGTGAAGTAGTGGAAGGACTGGGGAGTGTGATCATAATTGCAAGTGGAAGCTTGCATGCTAGTTGTCCCTATATTTTTATCTCACTCAGCTTTCTTCTGTGTTGTACAGAGGGTCTCAAGTGAAATTGTAATTTCTGCTGGACTCTTAGCAGAAAATGCTAGAATGGCTTAGACTGGAAGGGACCTCAGAAATCATCTCCTCCAGCCCCCTTCAGGGTGCCTCTCAGCTAGACTTGGCCACTCAGGGAGTCAGGCCTGTATTCCACCTGTACTTTTATACTGATAATTTTGAGTTACTTCAATGAATATTAAATTATTAATGTAGTGGATGTACTGTAATGAAGTACATAAAGGCTTCTCTTACAAGTATTAAGGGGGACTTTGACTTCAAATGCTTTGTTCCTCCAGTGCTTGGTTCTGTTCCTACAGACTAAGCTCTTGTATGAATACGCCAATAGGAAAATCAGTTACTGTGTTCAAAAGAGCAAGGCACAAAGGCTCAGAAATGTGGCTGGTGCTTACCTTCAGGGCTCAGAAATCAGAACAGCACTGGAGAGAGAAAAAACTGCATCATTTGTACTAATGCTGTTTGCCTGGTGACTTCAGTAACTGCACTTTGAAAGGCTGATGCTGCCAGGATGTGGATGTGAGACCCTGGAAGACTGCTTGGGATTTTGCCACAGCTTTTGGCACAGCAGAGTCAGGTCTTGATGGTGGCTGACTCTTCGGGATGAGATTTCCTATTTGACTTAGTGAATTACTCTTCAGCTGCCATGTAATGTAGTATGGTACTGAAAATACAGTGAGAAATCAGAGGGGATACCTGTCACACAGCGTGGAGCAGCCACTGCCTGCACCGACGTGTGCACACCAACATCATGCATCACTTTATGGACACTCTTCATGGTCATGGTGCCCAGGAGGTGGTTTGTGCAGCCCCTAAAGACACAGAGCTGCTTTTCCTCACAAGACCATTTCTAAGCAATGTGCTGGGCACACCTGCAGTGCCCAGATGTGGTTCTGCTGAGCTCCCAACCTGAAGCAGCACAGGGGAAATGCCCAGGTACTCAGTTTCAGGGCTGGCAGCGTGAGGGGCTCCTCATTTGTAGCCCAGTGTCCTGCCTCTGTGTCAGCACTACTCCATACCTGGAGTTCCCATGAGTTTAAACAGAAATGTTGCAATAGAGGGAGAGACTGGAGAGGGAGGTGCAGGAGTTTCCTCAGTCCATAAAGAGATGTCACCAAGCAAAAATTCTGTCAGAGGCAAAAAGGAAGTGGGGAGGAGATTGCCTTTACGCAGCAGCTCTGCTCTGTTTTGCAGAGATGCTGGCATGATTACAGACGTGTAAGGAGGATCAAAGAGGCAGTCTTGCAGATGACAGCAGCTCTTGCCAAATTCTCCTCCTTTATAGCCTTCGCTCCAGGGGAACTCTGACAGCAGTGCTAACTCCTTCTGCTTATCAGGTGGTAGGCTAAAGGAGAACTTGTCTTGCAGGCTCCACACTCTAAATGCAAGTGCCTAGGGAGTGCGTTGTCTCTCTTACAGGTTATACTTTTTATGCTTCTCATTATAGGGGCAACTTAGATAAGTTTTCCTGCAGGATTAGGCTGCTTGGAGCTTTCAGGAGAAGCAGGACAACAAGCAAGAGGCTTCAAGAAACACAACTGGACTGAGCTGTTTGACACTTTGGTCGTTGGTAATCCATCACTAAAGCTAGCTTCAAGACAACTCCCATAGGAGCAGAGGCAGGCAAAACTGCCACAAGAGCTAGCTAGAAGTTGTCATCATCCTTGGTGTGTAAACTGAAGTGTGCATGGAAATGCTGTGTCAGTAAGGGATTGTGGACATCAGTTAGCATCTTGGTGGGTGGAGATGACTGCAGCTGGTTAGTGAGCCTTACTGAAGGCACTGATCAAGCAGGCCCTGGGAGCTGGCAGCAGTGCTGTGCCCTGCATCACTAAGAGGTGGTCCAGTACCAGCTGGAGGGAGGGGGTTTTGCTGCAGCATGGTCTGTTATGAAACAGTTGTGCCATGTGGAGATGGCAACATGGCAGAGAGAGGACTCTCTCCAGCTGAGGGCAGAGTGTTTGCTGCACATTAATCTCTTTTTTAGGAAGCAGTTGCTGGAGGTGTGCACCCATTTTGCTCCTCTGTGCTCCCCACTGCACACAGCAGCTGTTCCCAAGGCTGTTAGGAGGCAGCACCTGAGCACAGAAGGCTACCAAGGCACAGCCTCCAGAGCAGCAGCACTGAAAACCACCCGTGGCACTCACTGAGCAAGAGAAAGGTCTGTGCCTGAGCAAGGTTCTGCACTCCAGCTCTGGCAGCCAAGCAGGAAACAAGTCTGGTTCTCAGCCTTTGCTAAGTTCTGTGTGGCCCTTGACCTGATTGATTTGGGTGAGAGAGGGAGGCCTACTCTGATCTAGGGTGCAACTTGATTATGGGAGATATTTCATTGTAAGACACATGAGGCTTTGTGCCAGTCTGACCCAGAAGCAGCAAACTGCAAACCCAAGCAAGCTGCCAAGGACTGTATGGGCTGTGTAAACCCTCAGACCCTCACAGGGAGCTGGAGCTTGTGGGGCAGGTGGGGTGATGACAGAGGAGTTAAATCCTCAGGCAGGGAGCAAGGGAGCACTTGGAACAAAGAACTGCATGAAGAATGTGAAATAATCTGAAATTAATATGCTTGCTCTGGATCTGAGGGAGAGGAGGAGGAGGCTGTATGAGCCAAGTAGAGGGGGAGTGTGTGACTGGTCAAGAACTGGACTCTAAGCAGACACTGGCACCTTGCCAGCGAGGAGAAGAGGAGCTGAAGCTGCCCACCTTTCTCCAGACCACATGAGAAGTCTCCCAGGGCTCTTCACAAGCTCATCTTGTTTCTTCTCCTACCCCAGAGCAGGACTAGCTACAGCCAACTGTCTAACCTGTTATGAAAATCTGCCTGTGCTGGGAACCCCTCCATCTCCCCAGGCAGCTTCTTCAGTACTTCCTTATCCTTGCAGCTACAGAATTTGTCCACAGTGTTTAACCTACACTTCATTTGGTATAGCTTAGGTACAGCTTTATCTGCCCTGATTGAAGGGATCACAGCTGCACAGTCTGTCCCCTTCCAGGTGCTGGTTTGGTAGGTAACAGGCAGTGGACTGACTCTTGTCTTGCCTGGGCTGACCCACTCTGCACTTGGTGCGTGCTCAGCCCATGTGGTTTCCAGACTCCTGGTGCTTCTCACTGACATCCCCTGCAGCTGGTTCTGTTTGTCCACACCTCGTTCTGGAGCACAGTGTGCTACTTGGACACAGCACACCCCTGGATGTGGAACAGAAGGGAAGAGGCTTCCTTCACACCTTCACAGCCTCTGTTCTTGCTGCTGCTTAAAGCCCCCCTCCTGAGCCCTTCCTGCAGGGGTGCAGAGGCTGGTTGCCTCCCCCACCTTGCTGCACTCTTGTTTGTCAAGTCACACTTCAACCTAATTCTCTTCTTCTGTGGTACACATGAAGCTGCTGGCCCACTGTCAGGTTTTAGAGGCATGATCTCTCTTCATCCAAAGTGTCACCCAGATTTTCTGTGGAAATATTGAACAACACTGAGTTAGGAAAATACCCATCTGGGAAATTTGGGGGGGGGAGGGGAAGACATTTTTCCATCTGGACAGCGAATTATTAATCACCAGAGTTCTCTAGCAGGTCTTGCACTTCCATTAAAATTTCCCATATACAGTTTCTTTTGTTTGTTTAGAACATGAGCCAGCCAGCTCCTGGGCTGGAAAGGGAATGCTGCCCTGTCCTCACTTGTCTGTGCCCTCTCTGAAGTTCCCAGGATATGATTCACAGCAGCTGCTGCTTTCCAGGCAGTGCTGTGCTGGCTGACCCTCACATGCCTACAGACTGCAACCCCTCAGGATTTTCCTGGGGTACAAAAGCAGAAAAACAGTTGCTTGGGGAGTTGTGGCTCCCTTAGCTATTCCATAGCCCTTTTTTTTTTTTGAGCTAGAAAAAGGCACTTCTTGGGGCATGGGGCACATATCCTGGCAAATAAATGGAAATACTTCTAAGGCTTTCTTTAAAGGTGGATGCAGTGGGCAGCCTGCTCTTAGTACAGCTGCTGGAGTACTCCATGCTGCACTGTGATGCTAGGGTTGTTATTTCTCCTAAGTTTGAAGCAGAAGCACTGTGTGACTGCCCAGACTACAGGGGGAGGTGTCACTTTGCAGCACTTCTCAGCAGCTGGATCTGAGAACAGTTTGGTTTTGTGGCTGCTGAGTTCACCGAGTGCTTGATCGTGGTGCTGGGACCCTTGTCCCACCTAGCACCAAATGCATGGCAGATCTTTTTTGGGTAACACTCTTGGAGCCTTCTACCTGTAAGGCTTGCAACAGCCTTGCTGGTTGTCTGCACACACCTGAGGTAACGCAGGAGAGAGACTGCCAGATGATTTCCACGTCCAACACAAAAGGTATCTGCCTCCTAGGGAACTGTCTTTTAATTAGAAGGCAACCAGCTATGTTACCTGGAGTGGCTGATGATACTGCCTCATTTTTCTGGCAGAAGATGATCTCATGCAGTCTTCCCTTCAATTTCTGGAGGATTTTTGTGTTTTAAGGAGGAAAGAAATCCTTTGTTATGTCAGTTAAAGAATGTGGAGCTCTGGAGAGGTGTGGTAGGTTGGGATTACTGACTCTTTATCGCTGTAAACCACAGATCTCAAGTGAGCTCTTCCTCCTTGGAAATAGCAGCTCTGGAAAGCTTGTAACTAAGGGAGAGTTTTTTGGGGAATTTTAAATAGACCTCTTTGAAGAGAAGCTGAGAAAGTGAATCCTAGAAGCACAAAATCCAGCAAGCTAAGAAATACTCCTGCTTGGGGAAATAAAAAAAAAAAAAAAGGAATGCTGATTTAGGTGGGAGCTGGGACAGTGAGGATACAGAAATCTGCTTGGAAGCAGAGATAAGTAGTTATGAGAGTCAGCAGCATAAAGGCTTTTGATGGAGGGTAAAAGTGGGGGGGGGTTATGATTTTTTTTTTTTTTTATTGAAAGGAGTTAGCTCCTGAAGTATTTCTCTAACTCTTGTTTAAGAAGTCCCCAGAGTGCAGTCACTTTAACCATCTGTTGTTTGTAACCTTCCTGCTCTGCTACAGCCATCAATGCAGACAATGTCCATCCCTGAGGAACACTTCAGCATCCCAAATTCCTTGGCTGAGGCTGGGCTCAGAGCTGAGTTACTGCTCTGTGACAGTGCTCTCTCTCTCCCACAGTTGCTTCCAGCTGTCCCTGGAAGAGAAGGATTTCGATGCCACATTTCCACACTCATGGGCAGCTGGGTTGGCCAAAGAATGTCTGTCAAAACAAGCTTGAGAGCCTATCGTGCTAATTTTCTTACTCACAGTGGGAGCTTGCACAGAATCACAGAATGCTAGGGGCTGGAATGGACCTCCAAAGATCATCCAGCCCAAACCCCCTGCCAGAGCAGGATCACCTAGACCAGATCACACAGGAACACATCCAGGCAGGTCTTGAATATCTGCAGGGAGAGAGGGACACTCCACGACCCACCCTGGGCAGCCTGTTCCAGGGTTCTGTCACTGTCACAGGGGAAAAAAAAAAATCCTGGAACTTCCTATGCCTAAACTTCTAGCAACTGCTCCCTGCCCTGTCACTGGGCACTGCTCTGTTTTGAACAGTTTCTCCAGCAGCCTGTTTTCAGTCAGGCCCTTTGAAATGCAGTCCCAGACCTAAAAGAAACTTTAGTAAAGAAACAGAACACCCCACGTGGAATCCAAGTGAGCAGTGCCCTGTGAGTCTCCCCAAGGAAATCTCAGCAGCTGGTGCACGGGAAGGTGGCTTTTGTTGTTCTGTCCATGCTGAGATGTGGGAGCTGACTTTTCTCTGGCTCTTCTTGCACACATCTTGCAGGAAAAACTTTCTGACTTCCCTAGCAGCTCTCACAGGTAAGTTGGCAGTGGGCTAAAATTCTGCACACTGAGACTAGCAGCACTGCAACCCAGGCTTCGACAAGGAGATGAGGAAGGGCTCTCTCCTGTTACTATGTCTGTTCTTCAACTCCAAAGGACTGGGGAACAGAAGAGTCTCCTTTTCATTAGTCAGTGGCTCTGGATGCTCACAGTCAAGAAACAAAAATAAACAGATAATTTTATACACAGACACACTGCAGGGTGCAGCTTCCACTCAGCATTGCATAGGGAACTTAGGAAGCTCTGTACAGAAGGAGCTGTCAGACTGAGGTTGAAGTCTGTGGTCTAAGTGGGTTTTTAGTGAGTTGCACACATTGGAGCATGCCATGGACAGCTGATGTGTTTCTGACTGGGACTGAACACTTTGGCTTCCCACGTGCTGTAGTCCTAGGAGGTTATTTCTGATGGAGTAGTTGCTGTGACTCAAACCCTGCTTCCAGAACAGCACACGATGTGCACCTGCTTTTAGAGGTGAATCTGAATGTCCACTCTGGAGTTACTTAGATTTCCCCATGGAAATGTTCTGTTTCATTTTAATGTTGTTTCCACTGGTGTGGACTTGATTGCTGATGGAGGTGAAATGTCTGAAGTGTTCTTGAAGGTGTTTCTCTTGGATAGATCATTAGCAGATGCCTCGAAGGAAATTAACCTGGCCCTGCTTCTTTGGGTGGCTCTGAGCTACATGGCAGTAAGCAGATACAGGTTTTCTTCTGACAAGCTGTAAAACAGTTCTGAGTTCTTGCAGGAGATCAAATACTGGAACTAGGCCATTCTTCACAGGAGAGACTTTAATTGCATGTCATCAGTGTCTCTGCAGCACTGCTCTGGCTGACCTTCAGTTTATCTTCTGTCTCCCAGTGCCATGCTGCTGTGTCCTGCTTGGCTGCACCCCCACATCTGCATGCGCTCTATAACGATCAGCTGCATCTCTGGTTCCTCTCTCCCTGCCCCCTTTCCTTTCAGAGGTTCAGCTTTTCCAGGCATGTTTCCTGTCCAAAACTCTTGGTGTAAAGTTTTGCAAAGCTCTTTACTAGAAGCAGGTATCTGGAAGAGCTGCGGGTCTGCTGCCTTGCCACCGCTGCAGCTCCGGCTGCTCAGGCAGAGCCTGGCTACTTTTTGCCTGGTTTTGCTGTGTGTCAAGCCTTGACATGGAGCCAATCTGAGTTGGCAGCAGATCTCTGGAATAAGCCGTGGGGAAAGCAGCAAAACACAGCCATTTATCTTTGAAACAAAAGCACTGAGGATGGAATGTCTGATTCTCTGCTCATTTAGACTGGCGTAAAGCAGGCAGAACTGAAATCGAGAACCGCGGGAGGAGAAAGCTGAGCCTCTGCGCTGTGTGCTTTGGCAGAGGTGAAGTGACAGCTTCGAGGGACTGCTTCGGGGGGTGGGAGGGGAAAGGTGAGAACCAAAAGCTTGTGTCCCTTGGAAAGCTTTCTTAGGGAAAGTTTTTAAGGTGCATGCTCCCTACACTGCTGGTGTGATTCTGTGACCAGGGAGAGCAGCGGCAGGGCTCTGCTGGTGGCACGACAACTGGACAACTGGGTGGATGCAATTCACTTGTCTCGTTTAGACTTTTGTGGAGGGCTTTTCACCCCTTCTGCCCCAAGAGCAGTACAGAGGAACCACCATCTGAGTGAGGTGTGCTGCCTGGGAGGTGGTGTGAGGTCCAGCCCAGTGTCCAAAGCTTTCCTGTGTCTGAAGGGTGCTGTTCTGAAACCCTCTGACCATGACTGCCAGGCGCACAGCACGGAAGTGAGAAACTGCTGAGGAAGTAAAAGGAGCTGTTGAATGATACAGAGCTCATCAGATCTTAAAGGGAAACTCCAAGCTTTCAAAAGAGCTGTTTTGAGCAGCTGATGACTCACCAGTACCGCTTGTGTTGCTCTGCTGCTATAGTGCAGCCTAGCAGAGATGGATCCTGCACTTAGCCAACTGGTTATCAAGCACAGCTCCTGCTGAGGTCAGTGAATGGCACTCGAGAGAGATGTGTCACTGCCGTTTGACAGAGAGACAGGCAGTGGCTTTGGCCAAGACAGCTGGGGCTTTGCAGTGTTGTTTTCTTTTTCTCGGTGTCACCCAGTGAATTAGCAGCAGAGATCAGGTAAATCTTGTCCTGAGTCTCAAAGCTGAGTACAAGGAGGGCTGCTTGCAGGTTATACCCAAGCCTGCGCAGATGATCGGTGGTTCACAGCATTGTTTTGTTTCAGCTTGTTGCATAAGATATGCAGTTTTCCCCTGGGGGGTGTTTGTGTGTTTGGATACCTGCCTGAGTGCTGAGGACCTGAGGTAAGGAAAAGCCCAAAGGCAATTCCAGACAAATCAAGGCATTACCAGATTTTTAGCTCCAGTATGTCATGGATGTTAGATTAAGTATCTCAGATACTAATGGACACTGCCAGTGGCTTTTGGGGAGCTTTAATGTCTGGGTTTTTTTTGGGTTTTGGGTTTTTTTTTTTTTGTTTTTTTCCTAAATGCAAGCAGAATGGGTGGTAGAAATCTGGTGACAATGCTGGGTGTCCTAGTGGAAAGGAGAACAACACAGAAATCTTTTGTGCCTTGTAGGGAACTGAAGCACGTTTATGGTCTGTTGCTAGGTGCTGTGAACTGCAGGAGCCTGCACTGTACAACCACATCATCATCTTCAGCATGGCTGCTTCCTTGGGTCGATGGCAACTGATATGACAAAGGCCAGCCATGAGCAGGCAAACTGCTTCCCAGTGGACAACTGTTTTGTTACCTCCAGCATGAAGAAGCTGGAGTGGTTTTCTTAGTTGCCCGTTTGAGACAGAAGCAGCTTGACCAGCTATGAGAGGGCCCTGTGCTAAGTCCTGTACACAGAACAGGAGAGCTCTGCCCTGACCAAAGAAAACCCAAACCCCAAATTCCGTGAGGTGTGCACAAGGCAAAACAGGGGCTTTAAAACACAGATGGAGCCAGGAAGGTAGCAGCTGCACAATTCTTGTTGTCTTAGTTCTGTTTTCTTGAATTCCAGAGTCAGGTGCAAGAAGAGGCTCTGCTATAGGGAAAGTGCTGCAAGCCGAAGGGAAGCAAGCAGGGCAATAAGGCAAAGACAGATGTGGGTTATGTTGTGCTTCATTTCCGGGTTATTTACATTAGAGAACAAGAAAAAATGGGTTATTGAAGACATTTTGAAGATTAATCTCTTTCTTCATTTGAAATCATACTGGAAATGCTGTGAAAAAATGTGGCTGGTCTGCCAAGTTAGGAGCGCTGCAGTTTCCTGGTGGAAATCCTGATCCTATCAAAGCAAAGAGGAGTTTTGCTTTCTCCTGTCTGTGGCAGACAGGTGGAGAAGCACTTGTGGAGGTGGTTGGGGCACTGCAGCATCTCGATGGAGGTGCTCAGGGTAGGAATAGCTGTCAGCTGAGCTCGGTGTGGTTACCCAGGGCTCTGAACTAGCCTAGGTAAGGGATGGTCTTGCAGTGTGAGAATTCAGTCCAAGGTGGGACAGCCAGAGAGAGCTGTACTTTCAGAGGGTACAGCTGGCCTTTGGCCAGTTCTGCACTGATAAGCTCAAGTCTTGCTTTGGAAAAGCCTTCCTGACTCTGTGGTTTTAAGCACAGACTGAGCTGGCAAATCAGAGCTTGATACTCTGCGCCTGATGGTTCTGAGATCAGACAACACATGGTGAGAATTAAAGGAATAAGAAGAAAGCTCTTTTGCTTTAGACCTTGCATTTCAGACTAAGCAGACATGTGAGAGTTGTGTATCTACTCTAGTGAGTGTTTGGCTCTTGGAGAGGGGAGAGAGGGATGCTCCTTCCCCAAGGAGCTGTCTGGATGTTTGCATCTTTAATTTCTTACAATACAAACCCAATAACTGAGCAGCACATGAAGGCAGGAATCGTTGTGCTTTGCAATAGCAGGCCAGATGGGGCTGTACTTCTGGTGTCTGGGCTCATTTTTACTGCAGCTTAAAGGAATGCCTTTGTGCTGTGATGGGTGGGTTGAAAAGCTACCTTACAGACTCATCTCTGTCCCCCTAACAGTGTCAGCAGAGGCTGAGAGCAATTTTGGCTGTATCTAGACAGTGGTGCAAGATGTAATGTTGGCATGTGCCGTGACAACCTTCCACTTGAAAACAAGGTCAGCAAGTGCTGCTGGCACTGCTGCAGGGAATGATTGCTCTGAAGGCTGGCAGCAATATCGACAGGCAAACCATTCTCTGGGAGGTGTATTCAGTATGAAGAGCTGAGCTAACCAGCTCTCTTTTTTCTCCTGGTACTCCTGCCAGGGAAAAAAAAAAAAAACAGAAATTGTTTTCTCTTACTTTGCAGCACGGCTAGAACAAAACTTCCATGGCAGGAGAGCAAGTGGGTGGTATCAGAGGGCACAGACAATGAAGTGTGCTTGCTTTAACAAGTATTTGGCAGGCAAAACAGAAAAACCTCTGTCTGAAAATCTGGCAGCTCACCTTAAGGCATCTCAGAACACACAAGCAAGCACATCAGCAACTTCCTGTTGCTGGCAGTGCCGCTCAAGTGTACCCTAGCAGTATGGAGAAGTAATGCACAGCCCATCTGGAAAGCATGCAGCAGCCTCTTCAGAAAGCACTTTGCCTTGGAACAAATCACATCCTATTGCTCTGAGCCTGCAAGCGCAAATCGCCTTCAGGGATTCCCTTCCTGTGGCAAGAGATGGGAGGTGATCTCCTTCTGCAAGCACATGGCTGCTCTTGAGCCCTGCAGGTTTCCCGGTGGGTAAATGTTTGTTTTCTCAGCATAGGCAGCTGCACTACAGACTTGTTAGTCACCTGTCCCTGCAGGTTGTCTGCAGAAGCAGGAGGGGCACTTGGGTCTCCTTGCAGAGTCCCGCACATACACTCTGCACTTCTACCTTAAATTTCCTGTGTGCTGCCACGGGAGGTGAATACAGAAGCCTTGTCTTGCAGCCTGTAGTTTTCACAGAGTGGAAGTCTAGTGATCCTGAGCTTGAAAAGAGTAGAGCCTGAAAAGAGCTTGCAAATAACAATTATTTTCCAATGCAGTCCTGTCAGAGAACTTGTGATCAAGGGAGGAACTGAAAGCAGCACTCCCTGAAGGGACAGAAATGCTGTGACATCTGAAAGATCCTTTTGGGAACAGCTACGGCATTGTAGATGTGCAGAGCAGCATTCCCCTATTTGACAGCTCCTCTGCATTCAGAGCCCTGCCGAAAGACAAACTTTTTTGGGTAACTTCATGATCAGAATGTTTTAGGCAGGACTTCTGCTTCTTTGATCCTTCTTGAGGCCAAATTCCAAGTTACTTTCAGGGAAGGAAGAAGTGAACATGAAGTGCTGAGCCTCAGACAAGCTTCCTCCCAGAGATCTGTAGTGCTGCTGCAGCTCAGACAGTGTCCATGCTGATTTCAACCTCGTGGGATCATTTGTGGACCCAGGGAGGCACTAATAGATGGCAAACAAATGCACCAAACTGACAGCCTCTGCTAGGAGAGGAAAGCTTTGTACGATTCCCGTTAGTGTGGTCTGATACTGTGTCAAATCCTTGTCCAAGTCCCGTGGCTTTGGATTTTAGGGTGCGCCTGAATTTGCTTTGGCTGCTGCCATCTGCAACGAGAGTCACTTGGGAGAGAGGAACCATGAGGAGTTCAAGGGGACCTGCAGATTAGTGCCAGAGAAGCAAAAGGCGGAGTCAAGATGAAGGGGAGGAAGCAGAGGCAAAGCGCAAAACCTCTGAGGCCACTGAGAAATAAGGGTAACTTGCAAGCATAACACTGGGCTGGATCCAAGTGTTAAAACCTTCAGAAAGCACAATGGAGGAGGGAGCAATAATCGATGGAGTTTTCTTCTTGGGATGCTTCTGTGATGAGTTATCCTAAGTACTCTCTGAAGGGAGATTGGGAGGGAGGGCGAAGCAGAGTTTTCCTTAGGGAGATGGGAGGTGCACTTCATCATCTCGTTCAGGCACTTCTGACCCCCCCATCTCTTCCCCACTCCCCATTGCACGAATCCTAATCGTTAGCAGAGCGATTGCCCTGCCCGCTGTGAGACTTCACCCTCCCCCTGAAGCTGCAAGGCGTTTTCTCCTCCTAGGCAAACCCATCCTGTCTGTGCTCGTCATTGTGTCTGCTGTGGACAAGGGTCTTTTCTTTCCAGGCCTCTGGGAGCTCTTTTGGCCCAGCAGACTGAATGAAGTGTTTATTGCTTTCCCTCCAATGCAGTTGCCTTTTACAGCACACTGAGATTAAATAGCCCAGGAAATGTTGGAGCAAAATATGACAGAAGGGATTGCTGTGCCAGCATGTAAACCATTGCAGGGTGCTGGCCCACATGGATGCTCTTGCTGAGTCTGAGCTGATTGAGATTTGGGACGTACCTATTAAAGCACAGCACTTAAAACAAATGCATTTGGATGAAAAGGTGGCATGGAAGGAATCCAGTTCTGGAAAGGCCTTTGGAGAACAGTTTGGTTCATCTCTTTGGGGACAAACTACTATGTGTGCTTTTTTAAAAGCCTTTGAAATCAGGTTACTTTGAGAATTCTCTCTTTAAAGATCCGTGTAAGCTGTGTGAACTCACTGCTGCTTCTGTAGCAGCTTCCCTGGCACTAGACCTTGTGGCACAAAACACATGGCTTCGTTCTGGCAAGGTGCTGAAGAAACAGAGGCACTGGGAACTAGTGGGGCAACAAAACTCAGGGGAAGCAGGAGAGGTTTGCTCTTCTGTCTCCTGCTTTGCACTGTGTCCAGCTAGAGCCCCTCATCCACAGGGACTGAGCCAGTTACTGACTCCCTGCCCTTGTACCCTGCTGAAAGCCTGCTGTGTTTCAGCGCTGTGGACTCTTCCACACACACTCCTGCTGTTGGGCTGTGGTACAGTGGGTGGCCACGGGCTTGAGGGGACTTAGTGTGAAACTGCCATTGCTGGACTGTCCACTGCACTATCTGCAGGCCTGGTTTCTACCCTGGTTGCTCCCTCTCTGCCCTGCTCCAGCCCAGGGACTGAGGCTTGCAGCAGCACAAGTGCAGTGCTGTCTTCACAGAGGTAGCTCACTGACAGGCCAGCAGCAAGGTGTGCTGCAGCCAGGCCTGGAAGAGGAGCTCAGTGTTGGTATCCAGCTTGGGTGTAGCCAGGCAGATGCACTGGGGGGGAGGGGGCAAACACCCACGGCTGCACTCCACAGCTGCTCTGTGGCACTCTGCATTTCAGGAGCTGCACTGGAGAGAGGTGAGGAGTGCCTGCAAAACCTGTGCAGTGTGCTAGGGGGTCTGCAGTCACAGGGTGCCATCACTGGGGTGGCAGAGACCTGACACAGGGGAGGCACTTGGGTGGACTGGCCTGGATATGTTCCTGTGTGCTCTGGTATAGATGATCTTGCTCTTCCGGGGGGGTTGGACTGGATGATCTTTCAAGCTCCCTGCCAGCCCCTAGTCTTCTGTGATTCTGTTTCCTCTTTGCCTTTCTCAATCCTGATCTCCCAGGAGCTCAGCTGGATTTGGTGCAGATGTCAAAACACAGCATCAATCCCAAGGTGAGACACAGGCCTGGGGCTCACAGGGCTGGGAGGTGGCTCCTCCGTCTTACCTTTGTCACCTCCAGTGCCCTCAGATGCGTAGGGACTGCTCTTCTCCATCTTCCCTGAGTGCTGGCTTTGTGCTCTGCCTTTCAGAGTGGTTTTGTGTGGGAAGGGCAGGGTTCTTAGAGGCACCTGTAGCATTTCCCATTCCCTAGAGTTGCTAAAGGAAGTCCTCCTGCTGGAAAGGCTTAGAGATCATGGAATATTTGTGGCAGCTTGAGCATTTTGTGTCTCCTGTGTTTGGGAAATGAGGAGAGAAAGGGCATTGTGGTTTTTTTTCAACCTTGATGTTTCTGTTCTGCAGTCTGATATTTTTCATTGCTCTTCATGCTGTGGGGAAAACAGTTTGTGAAGACTCTAAGAACCCTGAAGTCTGCAAACAGCAGGCGGAGTGGCTGCAGAAAACTGACTTCTGCAGATGGAAGGCACAAACTTCCACAAACCTCACAGTAATGTGAAGGCAACCAAAGCCTTGTGTTCGAAACAGCAAACGACTGAAGGAAACCTTTGCTGGCTGCATCCAGTGCTGACCAAGGTTCACCTGGCTTCTTGGAAGAGATGCCTGCTGGGAAATGAAGGAAACACTGTGCTGTGGGAAGGGTAAACCAAGGCAGCTGTTCAGATTCCTCCTTGTAGTATCAGCCTGGGAGTTGTACTTCTCTTTCATTGTTTGTGTGTCTTTCTGTAGTTGTCTCACACTGCCTGGTGTGTGAGGATGCAAAGCAAATGGCTGGAATTCCAGTTGGGAGCATGGCTCCATTCTCTGCATGAGCAGGCAGGGAGACGTTTGAGCTGTGCTGCCTGGTTTAATCAATGTAAGCCTGGATGAGCAAAGGGAGCTTTGCTTGTTACTGGGATAGCAATCATGGAAACAACCCCTCAGTATAGCAGAAGCTGGCCTGCGTGTGGATGCTGGCTGAGGGAGACACCAGAGACATCACTCCTCATTGTTCAGAGGATGAATGGTTCACAGGAGGGCAAGGAGTAATTTCTGTCTTAAAATAATGCTGCACATTTGCCTGCCTTATGCAGACTCGAAACCTTCTTTTAACTTTCTATCAATTAGAAGCAGACATTTAGACAAGCTCTTGTTGAGCTAAATGACAGAATGAAAGCCAGGGTAAGGCTTTAGAGTAAGGATGGCTCAGGCTCAACCTGTCCTGAAAAAAAAAAACCAACAACCCCCAAGCCCCTTCCTAAACAAACAAAGGGGAAAAAAGCATGGATTCCTTGTAGCTGTTTACTATGGGAAAGAGGGATATCCAAGAGTGAATTTCCCCCAGTGTAATTATTGATGCCAACTAAGGAGGGAAAGCCTAAGAAATGGTAATGCCACCTGGAGCCTGTTGGTTTGTGCTTCAGCATGTCTTTAATAACTCTGCATTGTCTCTCATCTGGAATCTATTGGACAATTTATTCACCACTTTCAGATATGCTGTGTGTTCTGTACTTCAAAGAGCATCAAGCCAGGCTCTATCTACCTCATCACTGACAGCCAAACATCTATCCTGCTTTTAATGATTCCACATAGGTGCTTTCTAAAGAGCATGTAGGCTGGGGGAGAGCTGCAGAGCAGAGCTCAGCAGAAGATCTGTGCTCCCCTCAGATCAGGCTGTGTGGTGGCTGCTTATCAGGCTGCTACTTCTAGCATGACTTTTACCATCTCCCAGGCTTTAGCTGTAGGATGATAATATAGAGGCTATTTGCTGCTGGCTTCTCCCTCTTCTGTCCCAGGGACATGAGAGGATAGGATGACTGTGGGCCATTTGCTTTGCTGGGATGGATGGGTGCAGTCTGTGCTCTGCCCCCTGGACTGGGGAGGGTCCCAGCTACTGCACTTCATCCTCTGTCTTCAGCAAGGCTGTCTCTCCTTTGGTGCCTTTTAGAATGCCCAGGCTTGCTACTGTGGCACAAGCAGCTGAGAGACACAGCAGAGGATAACCGTTACCACAGAAAGAGTGCAAGCTGGTGCTGAAGGGAACTCTTGGTCTGTTTTCTGTGCCAAGTGGTACTGATGAGTGCCAACACCAGTCTGGTGCTGTGGCAAGAGCTACTGGGCAAACACTGCTTTCCATGCTGCTGCAGAAGATGGCACAGCCCCTCTCAATGTGTTAGCAGTGTTGGTGTCTGAGTAGCAAACCACACTTCTGGGCTCACTTGTCTCCAAGTTATGCAACACACCTCACTTCAGAGGAACAGTGATTTCATGAGACAACAGAATGCAGCTTTGAACCTCAGAGGGAATTGCAGAGGAAAAGAAAAGCTGTCTGCGCTTAACTGTCCTGAGCTGTTTCCTGTCATGCGCATTTTTAGGGGCTGCTGCTCTTGACTCCTGCCCTAAAGGTGTTCACCTTGGACATGGAAAAGTTTCGGGTGGTGGCTTGTGTTATGTTCTCCCCTTTCTCAAAGCGAGCTCAGACCATTGCACAAATGGCACCTTAGCTCTTCAGGATGAGAAGGCTTCCAGGAGACCTTAGAGTAGCCTTCCAGTATCTGAAGGGTGCCTACAGGAAGGCTGGGGAGGGATTATGTACAAGGTCTTGCAATGCCAGGACAAGGGGCAATGGGTTTGAACTGGCAGAGAGGAGATTTAGACTGGATGTTAGGAGAAAGTTGTTTGCAGTGAGGGTGGTGAGACACTGGCACAGGTTGCCCAGGGAGGTTGTGGCTGCTCCTTTCCTGGCGGTGTTCAAGGCCAGGTTGGAGGAGGCCTTGAGTGACCTGTGCTAGTGGGAGGTGCCCCTGCCTATGGCAGGGGGTTGGAACTAGATGATCCTTGAGGTCTCTTCCAACCTTACCATTCTATGATGAATCTTCTATTCCACAAGAGTTACAGAGCACCAAAACAATCCCTTTTTTCCCTCTGGAAAAAGAGACAACTTGCAACTCTCTGTATCAGTGTCTAACGTGCACCAACCCCACCCCCCCACACCCTCCCCACCTGCTTTATTCACTGAGCTTTCCTGAATGGATTCTGCAGGAATAAAGACCTGCATCATGTAACCAAGTCACGAAGCTGTGGTTTTGCCACACAGCTGTTCCAGCAAGTGTACCATGTGCTTTTCTGGCAGACACAGGTGCCTCCAACAGCAAGGCCATGCCAAGACATCCCAGCCTGTGTACTCCTCCATGTCCCAAAGCACTAGAAGCAGAAGCTTATAGCACTTAGATGATTTCCAGAGGACTCAAGAGTTATGCACTGAAAAGTGTCCAGCTCCATGAGGACAGTGGGGCTTGAAAATGCTTTTAGAAGTGACACCAAAACAATGAATCTAAACGAGATGAAGCAGAACTGTGATACTTAATTTCTGGAGAAGAGGAGGCTTGGGGCAGGCGGTGGGGGGGGGACATCACACACACACACACACACACTTTATTGCTGTCTACAACTACCTGAAAGGAGGTTGTAGCCAGGTGGGGGTTGGTCTCTTCTCCTAGGCAACCAGTGACAGAATGAGGGGACATAGTCTCAAGTTGTGCTGGGGGAGGTATAGGCTGGNCTCAAAGGTCTTTTCCAACCTGACTGATTGTGTGATTCTCAGACTATCTCAGGTAAGCAAGCTAAGCAAACAGTGGCAGTTCCGCTCAGTAGGAGATAAAACCTCCAGCAGGTTTGGTTGTTACATAAAGGGACCACCTTTGAGAAAAACATTTCCACCTCGTTCAAACCCTGGCAGCCACAGCTCTGAGCTCTGCAGACACAGCA
>VWYK01041158.1:5553-24095 GCA_013399775.1 Semnornis frantzii | reverse complement strand
TGGAAGTGAGGTGGACCAGATAGATGAACAGATCAAAAGCAAACATGAAAGAAAAGAACACTTTCATCATTGCATAAGCACCCCCTCCCACAGCTTAAGGAGAAACACACACAAATCTTTATCAGACTTTCAAAACATGCAGCCAGCAGGTTAGGGTTTTTCCATCTACACTCAATTTTAAATGCGTTCTGGGAAAAAGGGAATCCTAAAATATTAATAATCATCACCACAATAATATTAACAACAGTAATAGAATGGTTTGGATTGTAACGGACTTTTATATGTCATCTAGTCCAATCCCCCTGCAATAAGCAGGGACATCTTCAACTCCATCAGCTTGCTCAGAGTCCCATTCAGTCAGGCCTTCAATGTTTCCAGGGAGGAGGCCTTTGCAAACTCTAAAGACAACCTGTTCCAATGTTTCACCACCCTCATCATAAAAAAATTTGTTTTTTCTTGCCTTAACAAGCATATGAAAATATTTGAAAACCTCTCTGTATCCGTTTGGAAAGCTCAAGACACTTCCCACTCTCTGTCTGGAGGCACCCAGGGAGCTTGGTTCCCAACCACACAGCAGATGAACTGCCCTACTTCTTCACCAAACCTCTTCAACTCCTGGATTTTCACTCACTCCCTGTTCTGCAGCCTAAGCTGCTGGGCCAGCAGCCTTCTTGCTTCCTGGCATTGTCTGCCTTTTTTGGGTCTACTGGCCTATCAGATTTGCCAGACTACCAACAAAGCATGGTGCCACATGGGGTGCTTCTGGCAATTTCCTGGCTCTGTAGCAAGTTACACAGACTCGGGGATTTTGTGCTTGGTTGCTCTGAACCCAACTAGAACTCTATTCCTGTATTGCAATGAAAGCTACAAAATTCCAGCAGTATCTCTTTTCCTCATGAAGGAAAATCCAAGTTCCTGCATGACTTTGCCCCTCTTTCTGAGATGTAAAGACAATGTTCAGACACTCTTCCTTTCTTACATGCTTTGGAAACACTGGAGGAGAAGCTATTATATAAATACAGAAATAGCATTTTAATCTCCCAGTTCCAAGCATCTGCCACTGATAGTCACTGCTATCTGTTAAGCTGCAGTGTGCGTGTGAGCATTGGCAAGATACACAGTGTCTCCATCTTGCCAATGTGACCTTAAGCTAGGTGAAGAACTGTCTTGTGTTATGTCACTGGCCATTGTGGTCAGAAATAATCTTATTTCCTGGCATCCTTGATATCCTTCACTGTATATTGATTCTGTCTGTTTTTCTAGTGAAAGATAGTTGTTTGTTTTTTTCTTGTTTTGCTTTGCTAGTTCAAAATTGTCTAATTTTACTTCATGTAACATCTCCCCCCTTCTTTCATTAAACTTTTTTAACTGCATTCTTGAAACCCAGTTGAAGGTTAGGCTTTAAGGACAAGTCTGTAGAAATCCGTCGGAACCTGGCCACGCACCTCTAGATGATTGTCCATTATTCATGGCAGCAGAAAGAACATCTGCCTCCCTGTCTGGGAAAGAGTGGTGAGAGCCACAGTCAGTACAGAGTGTAGACTGAGTTCAATCAACAGAAGAACAAAAAAGGCCACTTCCTGCCCTTTTTTTTTCCTCTCTGATTGGTCCCTTGCAGTTAATCTAAAGGAGATTATGAAAGCAATGTAAAAACAACATTGTGCACAATATTGGGAGAAAGAAGCTTATAGATTAGGTTTTCTTAGCACCACAATGTTAAAGCAGTCTCTTCTGAAGCAAGGCTTAGGCAATTTCCTTAGAAAAGGCTAAGCACGTCAGTTCTCACAAGTTGAGAGTAATGCTGGTCTGCCAACATCTGAGCATTGCTGGTAGTGTAGAAATGTGGGAACTATTGTAACAGGTGAGATTAATACATTCTGCAGATTTCAGTCTTCCCCTGAATCAACACAGGTGTCATGCCCTAGAATAAACTTTCTGAATTATTTTATCAGCAGTGTCATTTTTAAATGAAACATTGGGGGGGAAGTTCTGTCTATCCTTAAGAGCTATCATATGTTGTCCTTCATCAGAGGGCAGTGCTAAACTTCTTTACAAACTCCTAAGGTTATCACCACTCTCCTCTATTGCAATGCTTAAGTGCCCAGTTACAGAATTGTGGACTGTTCAACACAAATTTCTACAGCATTTTTTACACTCCTGTGGCTAGATAAACTTCTATCCACAGCTAGGCACAGCAAACAGAATACAAAGGCAGCAGCAAACAAAATTCAGTGACCTACTGAATGGCATCCTTGTTAATAGGCCGAGAAATGTTTTGCTCAACTACCAATTGCTTCCAACAGAATGTGGCAACTATTATTCCCTTATTACCTGGAGTTTGTTCTAGACTCGCTCCAATGTAAGGCCTGAAGAACAATACAACAGAGAAATACTCTTACTCTTTTGAGTAAGAAAGGTAAGAAACTCTTCATTGTAAAGCTGGAAATTAATAGTATTGTGTAATTAATTTGTATTCTTACATAAGCTTAAATAACCAGTTGTTAATCAAAGTGATGTGAAAGTTTCACAGAATAAAAATACCTAAGAAAATACTCCAGTCTTCAAATTTGGCATTTATCTACTTAAGGTAATAACCTTAGATAACCTCATCCACATAAAAAGCTGACGTACAATGCTGACAATATGTTGAACAACAGATAAAGCATCACATTGCTGAGCTGATCTGTAAAAGAATGCAGAATATAATGTAATGTTTACTCTCAATTTAACCTTATACTTTGAAAAGGAATCTGTACAGACTGGCATTGTACTTCTTTCTCCTTTCTCTTCACTTTTGTGTATTTAGAAGTAATTACATGTTTTCAGCATTTTGGTAATATAAATTAGAATGTGGCACAATTATTTACTAAATCAGTGCCTGAAAGACTGATAGTGCTTTTGGAAATACAGCAAACTCTTTGCCAACTACTGTCACCTTTTTATTAAAAATATTGTTATTAGTGAGAGGCAGAACAATTAATTTTTGGAGGTTCTTGTGTATTAATTCAGAAAATTCTATTAAAGGTACAGAGAACCTTACACATAAAGGTGAGAGAGAGAGAATGCAAAATCAGCTTTGTTTTTCAGTAGGTACCTTTTTGAAGTTTTTTTTTATATATATGTGGGTCTGTGTGTGGCTGTGCGTGTCTCCGTGCGTGCGCGTGTCTGCGTGTGTTGGCGTGTCTGCGTGTGTTGGCGCGTCTGCGCGCGGGAGCCTGCGTGCACGTATCTGCCTGTGCACGCGTGTTCGCATGCATGCGCGTGTGTGCGCTTATATGCGCGAGTGTATGAGTGTCCGTGTGTCTGTGAGCGCGTGTGCGTGCGTGTATGCGTGCACGGGCGTGTTTGCATGCATGCGTGTGCGTGCGCACGTGCGTCTGCGTGCCCGCACGTGCGTCCACCTGTCCACGCACGTGCGTCCGCCTGTCCGCGTGCATGCACGTGTTGGCGTGTGTTGCCGCGTGCGTGTGCCGGCGCGCGTGTGACTGCCTGCATGCGCGTGTTCACGTGCATGCGCACGTGTGTGCCTGCGCATGTGCGTCCGCGTGTCTGCGCACGTACATGCTCGTGTCTGCGGGCGTCTGCGCACTTGCGAGCGCGTGTGTGCACGTGTCGGCACGTGTCGCCGCATGTGTGCGCCGGCGCGCGTGCATGCGCGTGTCTGAGTGCGTGCACGCGTCGGCGCGCGTGCTCGCACGTGTGTTTGCGTGTCCATGCAAGTGCGTCCGCGTAAGCGTGTTGCCGCGTGCGTGCGCACATGCGCCGGCGCGCACGTAACTGCCCGCGCGTGCTTTTTCACATGCATGCGCATGCGCGCACCTGCATCCGCGTGTCTGCGCGCGCACGTTTCTGCGCGTGTCGGTGCATGTTTGCGTGTGTGCGCATGCTAGCATGTGTGTGCGTGTCTGCGTGTGCATCCATGTGGGTGCGTGTGTGCTGTTGCACGTTTTTTTGCGTGCGTGTGCGTTTCTTCATGTGCATGCATGCAGGTGCTTGCATGTGCGGGTGCTTGCGTGTGCACATGTATGTGTGTGTGCCGTGCCTACATTTGTCTGCGTGTGTGCATGTGTGCTTGTGTGTGTGTATAGACACATAGAATCCGAGAATCGTTGAATCCTTCAGTTTGAAAAATCCTTTGAGATCAAGTCCAACCATTATCTAACTCTACCAAGTCTGCTGGTAAACCACGTCCCTTAGCATCACGACTCTGCATCATTTAAATGCCTCCAGGGATGGGAATTCAATCACCACCCTGGGGAGCCTATGGCACTGTTTGGTAACTGTTTCAGTGAAGAAGTTTCTTGTAATATCAGATCAAAACCTCTTCTGGTACAACTTGAGGCTATCGTCTTCTGTCCTATCTAGTTACTTGGGAGAAGAGACTGACCCCCACCTCACTACAATCTCCTTTCAGGTAGTTTTAGAGCATGAGAAGGTCTCCTCTCAGCCTTCTTTTCACCAAACACCACCAGTTTGCTCAGCCACTCCTCATAAGATCATATACATCCCTCTAGACTGTGGCATTTCCTCAAGGCATTGACAGCATCCATTAGGAATAATGGCAGTATTTACTGACAAGAAATAGAATTGATATGAAATTTCCATTTTATCTTGGTTTCTCAAATTCTCTACATGGGGATTAGAAAAGAAATACAGCTGGGGCATGAAAGAAAAGCAAAGGTTTAAATGGTTCTTGTTTGTGATTGCTATCATACAAAAAGGGGGGATTTTGTTTCTAGACATGCTAAGGAAAACCTGGCATGATTCATGAACACAAAAAGAAAGATGTGACTGTATATTTAAAACTGTAGATTTGTTTTGCATTGAATGTATCAGTCAGTCTGATTTTTTTTTCCCTTTGATATAACTGCCTGTGAAAGTAATTAGATTATTATGACTGTAAGAGTCAGTCATATCCAGTATTTTTTACAGGAGTTTGAGAGCCCATGTCAGCTGGGGAAGGACTTCCTAGTCTGTCTACAGGCAACTTGTGTGACCTTTTGGGTTTGCACATGCCCGTATGAAATTCTTACTGCCCACAGCACAGCTGTTTCAAACAACTATGAATGTTTGAGCACAGTGTTCATGACACAGACATAAGAACAAGTTACCCTCTTGATGAATGCAGGGAAGGCTGTGGATGTAGTCTACCTGGACTTCAGCAAAACCTTTGACACCGTCTGCCGCAACAAGTTCCTGGCAAAGCTGGCAGCTCGTGGCTTGGACAGATTTACTCTGATACAGGTCAAGAACTGTTTGGAGGGCCAGGCCCAGAGAGTGGTGGTGAATGGTTCCATGTGCAGTTGGCAGCAGTCACAGCTGGTGTCCCCCAGGGATTGGTGCTGGGCCTGATCCTCCTCAATATCTTTATTGATGATCTGGACAAGGGGATTGAGTAGTCATCACTAAGTTTGCAGGTAACACCAGGTTAGGAGCGGGTGTCAATCTGTTGGAGGGTAGGAGGGCCCTCCAGAGGGACCTGGACAAGCTTGGATGGGTGGGCAGAGGCCAATGGGATGAGATTTAACAAGGCTAAGTACAGGGTTCTACACTTTGGCCACAACAACCCCAAGCAGTGCTACAGGCTGGGGACAGTGGCTGGAGAGCAGTCAGGCAGAAGGGCACCTGGGAGTACTGGTAGATAGTAGCTGAATGTGAGGCAGCAGTGTGGCCAGGAGAGCCAGTGGCATCCTGGCCTGTATCAGGCACAGTGTGGCCAGTAGGACAAGGGAGGTTATTCTGCCCCTGTACTCAGCACTGGTCAGGCCATCCTGCATCCAGTTCTGGGCCTCTCAATTCAAGACAGATGTTGAGATACTGGAATGTGTCCAGAGAAGGGCGACGAAGCTGGTGAGGGGTCTGGAGCACAGCCCTATGAGGAGAGGCTGAGGGAGCTGGAGTTGTTTAGCCTGGAAAAGAAGAGGCTCAGGGGTGACTTCATTGATGTCTACAACTACCTGAAAGGAGGTTGTAGCCAGGTGGGGGTCAATCTCCTCTCCCAGAGGAAGAGAATGAGGGGACCCAGTCTCAAGTTGTGCCAGAGGAGGTCTAGACTGGATATTAGGAGTAAGTTCTTCACAGAGAGAGTGATTTGCCATTGGAGTGGGCTGCCCAGGGAGGTGGTGGAGTCACTGTCCCTGAAGGTGTTCAAGAAAAGACTGGATGAGGCACTTAGTGCCATGGTCTAGTTGATTGGATAGGGCTGGGCGATAGGTTGGACTGGATGATCTTGGAGGTCTCTTACAACCTGGTTGACTCTGATTCTAAACAAAAAAGAACATAATGCAAATTAAATAGAGATTTCCTAAAGGACACAAGATTACAGAGAGAACTTCCTGTGTCTTCTATAAAGCTTATAGCAAATAGTTTCTTATTATAGGCTTCAGATGACAAGCAAGTCAGCTGGTCCCCTGCTAAATAAATGAGCCCAACCAAGACACGTTACAACTCAGTGGGAAAGTAGTCTAGAAAAAATTATGTAGAGAATAAAGCATTGCAGAAAGATAGTTCAAAATTCTGAAATCCAAATGTGCTTCCCACCTTTTCAGCAAAGATGGAAGAAAAAAAATCTGTGTTTTGTAATACCATCTTCTTGAAATCCTTCTCCATGGAGTCAGTGTCAAGTGCACTAGGAAGCAAATGCATCTTACTGTTCATCTTGCTCTTTGAGATGAGACTCACTGCCACTACTTTATCCCCTTCCTGTCTGCTTCTTTATAGCTTTGTCTCACAGGACTATCCAACCATCCCTCAATTTTCAGCTTTTATCTTCTTTTTCTTGTCTTTCACCTTTGACCTTCCTTGTTGCCCCTCCTGGCCACATAAAGCTGCATCTTTGCCTGCTAATGCTGCTCATATCATCTGTCCTTGCCCAGAATTACTAGGGCACACCTCCCTATCATCACCTTAGTGCTGCATCCTTGCCTCTCTTCCTAGGATGCTACTGCTTCTTGCTTCTTTCTATAGTTCTTTATTGTCACCACTCTTGGTGGTAGTGCCAGAGCAGAGTCATAATCCACAGATCTGTAAAAGTTCAGTATTTCAACTTGATAAAGTTCACTTTAAATGATCACACGAATTCAAGAAAAGAAACTATTGACTCATTATTTCCTGAATGGCTACAAGTAGAAATACAATAAATAGGAATATTATATGAAAAGTGTCCTCAGCAGGATAAGCAAAGTATTCAAGATAACCCTTTTGATTCTTTCCAGTGAGATAATCTCAATACATGCACAGGAGCAAATCCAAAACTGCAAGAAAGTTCCTGGGCCTTTTCTTCCACGCTTGATTCTGTCATCACAGGCATCATATGAAACATTACACCAACCTACCAAGGTCAGCTTTTACTATGGGTGTCATTTGTCTGTCATCTTTGTACCTGGTAGCATCCTGAATTCCTACTCCTCTGAGAATTAGAAACTCCTAATTTCCATGTTATGCTTATTCTACTCTTTTGTTTTTGTCCCAGTGTTGTCCTTAAATAATTCTTACCCTTTCCTGATTTTTGCTCCCTCAACAATTTCTCAAAGGTACAATCTAATCTTTATTCAGCCCACAGTCTTTACAGTTTAAATTCAGGTTTTGAACAACAGAGAGAACTACAGACAAAATTACAGAAGAGTTTTCATCAGTGACTTAATACAATGATATTAATAATTTTTGGCAATACCTTGCGTGACATATCCTACATGAATTTCCCTTCTTTTTAGCTGTATCCCACTATTGGTTCATACTGAGCCCCACTATGTAAGTGATCCTGTGCTAGATTATGTGGTCCTGCTCTGGCAGGAAGGGTTGGACTCAAAGATCTCCAAACATCACTTCCAACCTGTAACATCCTATGATCCTGCAATTTTGTGATCTTCATGGTTGGTGCTCGTTTTGCGAAAAATAAATCAGCCAATTTGAAATATTTCTTCTGTATCTACACTGCATGTGAAAGGATGTGAAGTATTCAAGATCTATTTCAGTTATTTTTGTCATTAGTAAAAAGGAGACACAATTTTCCCTCTGTATGCAGCACAATATTTTTTCTCCACTTCACACAAATACTTCCGTTTACTCCAACTATGACACTTTCAACCGTGCAACATCATTTATACTCTGATCTGGAGCAAAATAAAAATAATTTTAAGTATTATCTTGAATGCCCTGATAAATACAGTACTGTTTGAAGCACAGTTAAAAAATTGCCAGATAAACTACCAAGAAGTAAGTTCGAGAGTGAAAGTTTCTAACAATTTAATTACTTAGGAGGAAGAAAAAAAACTGGGGGAGGGGNCTTAGGAGAAAAAAAAAAAACGGGGGGGGGGGGGGAGGGGGGGCATGAAAAACAGCAATTAAATAAAAGCTAAGATCTATCATTTCACTCAATTTTTATTGTGTTAGAGCAATCACAGTGATTAACAACTTTGGAATGAAATGTAACCAGAAAGTAATAGCAACTATGGGCTTAAATCAATTGTGCAATGTCACACATTGAGAAAAAAAACCCCCAATGCTCCTGACTTTGTAAAGCAATCAACTCCCAATTTTACAGAAGAAAAGACTTTTTAATTGTTGTTTTTTTCATTACCTCGACTGGAATGCTCAGTGAGACAAATAGGAGCCTGGGGAACAACCTGTTCACCAGAATTCTCTTGTATGATCTGTGCAGTGATTTCAAACTCTTTTGCTTTAAATTGATATTAATGAGACTGGTAATTTCCCTGGTGCCATTCTGCCTTTTTGGTGCACAATATCTCCCTGGGGAGGGGCCAAAGCCAGGCTGGGATGTGGGCCCACAGGTGGGCATGGTCTAGCATGGCGTGTGGCTGGGCAGGTCAGATTTGTAGGGAGCTAGAGACCAACCCTGCTGCAGTGGTGCTGAGCAGTGGCTGATGGCCCCAGGGGCTGAAATGGGTTCCTGAGACATGGGTAGGTTGGGGAGGGTCCTGAGAGGGCTTATGCAGGGACAGTAATGCCTATTCAGTACCGTCAGGGTCCTTACAGTGTGGGCAGGGATGAAAGAATGGATTTGTGGAAGTGATTTCCTATTGTTTCACTTTTGCCACCTGCACCTCAGCCAGAGAATATTAATTTTCTTCAATCTTCTCAACATTTTCCTACCCTTTGTAGCCTTGAATCTTTTCCTCATCTCTGTCTTACCAATGACCTATAACTTCTTATTTTTTTCCCTCTTCTCCCTTTTATTTTACTATCAACTGATGATATTATGCATGCCAGTGGTCTCCAAGATTCAGGGACCGTAAACATACAGAAATTCAGATGTTTGAGTCACCATGATGAGCTCTTCTAGCTCACCACTAAATTTTCTAATTATTTTTAGATTAATTTATCTTCACAGCTTTATGATATTGTTTTTATAAGATTTTTAAGAACAAGTGAAAGTATTTTAGAAATGGAGGAATCCCTTCTCCCCTGCCACTTGCCCTGTCCTGTCCCGCCCTCCCCCCAAAAAAACCCAACACCAAACTCTGGAACGCAACAAGGATTTTAAGTTTAAAAATAACTTACTGCAAGTTTAGCAAATTGCTTTGTATCGGCAGCGCACCGTTTTTACAGTGTTATGCCTCCATACACAACCCAGTGTTCTTATACCCATGCATATCCTCAGAACTGAGTTAACTGTTAACATTGCAGCTGCTAAGTAGAGGCTCTTATGTAGTTACATGCATCTTTGTCATAGTCTTCCTGTTTTCCTGTGCCATTTAGTATATCTCATGTATATTCACTGTATATCATGCTGTGCAAGTTAGTATTTAGTTCTTAAATACAATAAATTTTACTAAGGGTAGGCTTACGTTATGTTACTCTCTAGGTCTTCATACTAGACTATTACGTGTATGCAGCAGGAGTGTGTGAGTAGCGCTGTGGGGCAAACAGTCCAGACAGGAGAGCAAACTTGAAATAATGAAGAGAATATTAGACTGAGTGGTTGTCTGCATCTTTCTTTTCTTCTGAAGTTCATACTGGAAGGCATGTTTCAACCACAAGAAGTGGAGAAAAAAGGAGACATGATGATGACGAAGTAAGATACTTAAAAATAACTAAGTATAAAAAATGTAATATGTGCCATATTTATGTAGCAGATACATGTGACTCTACACTGTGCCAATTATTACACTGTTTAACTGAGCAAACACTTCGACTACTAATTATAAACCTCTATGACAATATTTCTTATCCCAGAAATACTATACACCTAAAGCAAATAAATGATCTTGCATGTTTTAAAAGTAATGCTTTGCTTCACAGACAATCTCAGGCTTCAGAGACCCAGTGTATGCTGAATGGCAGAGTAAAATGTTGCTTTTAAGTTACAGTGTCCTTACCTATATATCTGAAGTCAAAATGGAGGGAGCAGAAACAGCAAGTTTCATGTTTAATTAACAGGACAGAGAAGATTCTGTTATGGGACTCTCATTTTCATTAGAAATCTTTGGCTGTAGTCAGCTGAATGCAAATTCAATCTGCCTGAGAATAATAAAGAAGGACAGGGCCCTCTGGCAGATGAAAATGCCTTAATTAAGACTATATACAACCTAGCTGACAAATGCAATTATTAATATATGCAGTTGTGCACTTCCACCAACAAGGTATTAATGAAATACAATTTTTTTACAAAAAAAATGACAGGAAAAAACCTGACAACTTTCAGGAAACTTTGAACAACAGAAAAATCCACATGAACAGAAATTGCACAGAATGAACACAATGGTACAATGGATGAATTCACAGAAACAGATAGAAGAAATAATTTAAGCCTTCATGTATCCAGAGAGGGAGGAGAGAGTGTGGTTACTGTCACAGAGGCTTTTCCATTTTGAAACACCTGCTAGGACTGAGCAGCTTCATAACAGAACAGCTTTACAAAGCATTCCAATGACTGAGCACGTGCAGAGCTGCACTTAGGTCTCATACCTCTCTTTCTGCCACCACTATCCACAGTTATTCTCCTCCTGATTTCATGCAGGCACGACAGAAATCTCTGTAACTTTAAATAGCTAGCACTGTTGATCTGAAGTTAATTAATTTACCTGTTCCTTTTCTTCTCTGCTGAGTAATTGCTGAGAACTGCCACCACCCAAGGCTTTGACTTGACTTCTGGCTACAGCTGTGTAGGATATGTTGTTTGGTACAGTATAAGTACAGTTGCTATGTTAAGTGTTAAGAGGTTTTTACCTTTTCTAGATACTGCTTGTTTGTGTAAAGTTAGATGTTGTACAGAGAGGTATTTTCTTTTTGTCTCAGTTTCTGAATGAGGCAAAGCACTATTTTACTCAGCACTGCTGTCCTCCAAAGAAATGTCTCTTCTTTCCTCTTCTAGTTCTCCCAAAAGATGCACACAGGTTTAGAGCTCAAAACTGCCTACTTGCAACTTGGTGTAATATGTAGCTTATCAGCAGGAGTCGGGTGCAAGTAGTTTAGCGTGCTTTTAACAAGTAGTATCTTGTTTCAGCCTGAAAGCTGTTGCCATGTGGTTGGTCACAGCATATGGAGACATCTGTTTCTTTAATGTAATTCTTACAGAGCTGCATAAGAACCTTGGTAGATTTAGCCTTTTGTTGCTTCAGCAGAAAACATGAATTAAAAAAACCCCTAAATTTCTGAACAGGTATTAGAAAACACAAGTTTTGGAAACCTTGCTCCTAGTGTGTGTGGTGGTTTTTTTGAAGAAGGAAATGAAACTTAGCAAAAAAAGTGACATTCTTTTTTCTTCTTTCTCTCCTTGTGTTATATAAACATTTGTGTTTTGGTAGCAGAATCAGATCAAGCAAACTACATGGGGTGAAAGCTGTTTTGAGAAATAAATGTTGAACTAGTAGCTATGAAATCCCTTGCTAGAAGATTTGGACTTTTCATGGTTGCTGTTCAACGTTGTCCAATTGTTGCTTTGTTATGCCTGACTTCTTTTACCTGTGGTTTTCTTCATGAGAAGACTATGAAAATTGCAAATAGAAGTTATGTCAACTAAACCAATAATGTTTTTAGGAAAAATGTAGTACAAACACTTGTTGCTGATAAACTGATAGAGGTGCAGAGTTCCATTAAATACTTGATAAAATTTTACCGTGTGGTCAAAAATGCAGTATAGTGAACAGATGTAACCATTTTGCTAGACTTTATACTCTTTACCTATCTCTTCATAACTGTAGTATCTATGAGATGAAATTTTGTTCCAAGCTTCATGCTGTCGTCTCCTAATGACAGTTCCAAGTGTCAAGATAACCAACTATATGCTTACGGTGTGTTTCTTTCATAAGGAATGAGTTGTGTTCTTGTGGGTTTTTTTTGTGAAATTGTCAAGGTCATATGGAAAGGAGATGGAAAGGAACAATGGAAGCCAGACACATTTGTATGGGCTGTCCTGGGTTCTGCTAGAATAGGGTTATGTTTTTGTGTGGTGGTTGTTCGGGTTTTTTCCTTCACAAGGAGCTGGGAGGGCCACAGCCAAGAGAGGCTGCCGAACCAGGTGGTGGTTCAATACCATACTGGTGTCATGCCCACTATGTAAGGGAAGGGCTGGCCAGAGCAAGTGTTGGTACTTTAAGCAGGTGACTGGTGTGATGTGGGTGGGACCAGGGTCAGGCCATGCCATGCCGTGCTATGGCATGCTGTGCCATCGTTGTCAGTGCTGTGGTCTGTATCACTTGCTTTATACACTGTTTCATTAGTATTATTGTTCTTCCTGACCATTTTAATTTCGTGGTGCTGTTCTGTTAAACTCTTCTTAGGCCGTTGGGTTTTGCCTTTTTCCCCTCCTTTCCCTTCCCATCCCACCAGGTGGTGTGAGGCAGTTGTGTGAGCAGCTGCATGGGGCTTGGCTGCCGGCTGGGGCCAGGACCATATCTTAAGTATACGCTGGGAAAAAGGAGTATGTGGGCTGTTAGTCATGCAGAGTCTGTAAATATACATACATTCACAGTAATCAGTGCAGGAAGATAACAGTGAGCTACGCTGAGGTCCTAGGTGGTTGTTCTCATTGCTAACATCAAATCTGTTGCATCTGGGACTGTTTTCAGAAGAGGTAAGTAAGAACATAGCCAACAAATGGAAGAAGATTGTGCTAGTTACATCTAATTCAGACCACGGTTTCTCTACATGGTGTTACACTTGTTTTATTTGTTTAGTGGAATTCCGGTGGGTGGAGTGTGGAAAGTTTGTAGGGTTACATTATTCTAGGTGAAGCTTTGAAAAACTGATAACCAAAAAAAAAAAAAGGGAGGGGGGAAACAACCCCCATAAGATGCAGATGCCCTGGGGATATTCTTTTATTTGTAATACTTAAATAAAAGCAATTATCTTTCTTTATAAAGAAATATTACTAAAAATTCTTACTAGGGTAGTTCATCAGAAGTGCAATATATGAAAAAGGGCAGAGATCAGCAATTGGCTCAAATTGCACAGTAAAACTCAGAGATTTTTTTGGTCATAGTTGTTAAAGTATAGCAGGTATTTGGTTGCTACTTCACGAGATACACTTTTAGTTATTATCTGATACTCTGTTCAGTTGCTCTTTCTCTGCTTCCCAGCTTCTTATATTTGATGTTTTCAAATCCTATATCCAGATATGACAGCATCATGACGAATGGTAGAAGAGTTGGTATAATTTTTTGGTGTGTCATAGATTATATGGTCAAGAGGAACTACTGTAATTTTGTTATCTTAACCTTTAGTACAGAACATAGAACACTGAACTGAACTCCATCCCTTAGTTGCTTCTAATCTTTAAAGTTAACAGAAACAAAATGTCTAAAGTATTTTGTCCTAATTCCGATAATTGAACCTATATAAAAGATTATAGACACATTTAGAAGGAAGTTAATAGCATTTAATGTATGTCCTCTTTATCTTCAGCAGCTCTGCACAATGAAACTGAGTGGAAGTCGTTTGCTCATTAATGAACTCTATTTCTCCTCTCTTTGTATTTAATCTGAATAGTTTCTGTGATTGTTTATTGCTTTTAATGTTTTAGTTTGTGGTGTGCATTTTTTAAAATGTTTTTTTAAGGTATGGTATGCTATTTTGAGAACCATCTGATTACATAGCACAGGAGATTAGAAACTCATTGGGGATTTTCAACTGTTGTGATACATTGCTTTTCTAATGATTAGAAAACTGTAAGGATGGAATTGTTTTGATTCTTCAAGGCAGCTATTATTTTTTTTCCTCACCTCTCCTTGTGAGCAACATTTCTGTGGAGAAAGTAACATTCAGATTAGTAATGGTGGCAGTAGGGGTTTAAGAGAATCAAACTGTAAAGGATGGGAGATGCTAAGGATCGGTGCAAAAAGGGAAGAGTTTAGATTATTAATTCCCTGTGGATTTTTGGGTCCTGGGTATTAAATAGCGTCTTTTTCCTGCTTCTTTGTGCTGACAAAAGTTTGGGGTGTTTTTTTTTTTTTGTTGTTTGTTTTGTTTTGTTTTCTCTTTCTAATTCAGAATTTTCTGATGTAAAGCTCTGACTTTTTATGGCTGAGGTGTGTGTATCTCCAGAAGGGTTAAATCAGCCTGAAATTCTTAGTAGTGTGGTGGCAGATGAGTTAAGAAACGCACAAATGAGTGACTGTTCATGATTCAAAGTAGACGGTTTATAATTCCTTTTATGTGTAAGGACTCCTAACTGTTTTGGAGTTTTGTCAGTCAACATACTTCAGATTTTTCCTAGTTAGTTTAGTAAAAAGGATTATCTGATACACGGAAATCAATGGAAAAGCAAATAACAAATGTTAGAAAAGGAGTGGAAAACTACACAAAGAAAGTTATTGTAGTAAGACTGCGTTGTTGTTACTACCACTTCAGTACAGTGTTAATGAAAGAAGTTCATGTAAGGATACAAAACAACTGTTGTAATGACAGAACTTCAATTGCAGACAAAGTGTTTGATATATAAAAAGCAATTTGGCAAGATTTTAGGGACATTTCCTGCTAACTATAATATTGAAGTTAAAATGCTTTGCATGAACATTCCTCAGCATGACTGTCTTCTAGAAAAGGGCTTGGATGAATTATGCAAAGTAATGAAACATATGGTGAAAGCTAGTCAGATACTACCCTTGGTATGTTGCTTAATGTAAGGTGAAGATACACAAACTATTACTGCCCTGTAAATTTAAAAATAGCAACCATTTGTGCAGATACAATAGAACTGGAGGTGTCAGCAATGTAAAGAAAAACATAAACCCCAAATCTCACTGTGGCGACTTAGTCATAGGTTCAGCTGGCCTGGCTATGTTTCTTCCCAACCTCTTGGCCATCCCATGCCTGCTTGTTGGGGTTTCAGGGTGCGAAATAAGAGACACAGTGATACTGTGCTAGCACCCTTCAGCATCAGCTAGCAGGATGATGTGTTATCTACACTATTTTAGTCTCAAATCCAGAATAAAGCACCTAATAGGGTACTCTGAAAAGAATTAACTCTATCCCACTATACTCACTGATCCACCTTAGACATGCTTTCTTTAGTACATAGATGCTGAAAGTAATGTGTATAGATTTGTTAACTGATGACTTAGTTCCTTGTTACTGTACACAAGGAGTAGCACACTTTTCTGATTTGTGCACATTCTTCATAGGTTAGGGACTGGTAATAGGAAAATTCTCAGAATCAGCTTTACACCACAAAACCAGTGATAATATCTTGTTTCTTTTTCTGCTGCATTGCGATTTAATTATTTTCCTTATGCTTTTAGCTATACAGTTCTTTCAGCTCTTGAGTTCTCATATTCTGAAACTCCGAAGTGGTTTATATGAAATGAACCTGATTTTCCTTTGGGTAAAACTAGTTCCAAATGAACATACGCCAGCTGGAGTAATGTGATGGTAAATCAAGGTGGATGTCCACAGCATTAAGGTTAATCAAAGAGCAATTTGGAGTCCTCCTAAATCTGAACTTGCTTTTTTATTTCTTGCATATTTCTGCTCCAGTATTAGTGACTACTATCAAATATTCCACTATCAAATACATTTTGAAAATTAAACTGGCCAATAGGCACAAGCATCAGGACAGTCAAGAACTATCATGTTGTTAAACTGTCTTGAACTTTTTTATTTGTGACTCCCAAACCTGGCTTGGAACCCATAGTTTTATACTAGGTTACCCTGGCATAATCATCTGTGTTCTTAATATTGTTTCTTCACTACTTATTTCTCAAATGACTGTGAAATATTCACAGATAGCTGAGATGGAAATATTCAAGGTGAGGCTCGATGGGGCTCTGAGCAATCTGGTCCAGTTGAGGATGTCCCTGCTGACTGCAGCCAGATTGGGCTAGATGGCCTTTGAAGGCCTCTTCCAGTCTGAGCCATTCTATGTTTCTAAATGAAGTAATCTTTGCAAGAAGATGTAATACTTTGTATTTGAGCAGCTACTATAAGTAGTTACATATATGTTTAGGAGAAAAAACTTCCTGTATCCATTACTCTGTCTGCTACCCACTTGTTTCTTCTCAGGAGACACGGTGTCTGATTAAACGCAAATAGGTTTTCTCTTCTACTAAAATATCCAAATATTGAAAGCATTTTCCCTCTGATAAATTGCTTATTCGTGTTTTAAACATAGATGTTGAGTAAGACTTTTTAGAAGTAAAATATAATTATTAAATAAGAATGGTTTAGATACACTAATAATACTTAGATATACTTAAAGTACTGGTTAATTCACAGATTCCCAGATTGCATTGGGATGGAAGGGACCTTCAGAGGTCATCTTGTCCAATCCCTCTGCAGTGAGCAGCGACAAGAGTTGAGACTCTTGTCTCAGCTGGCTAGTTTTGACTGATCTGGTGGCATGCCTTGCTGAATAGGTGCCTGAATACTGTATTGGTGCAAGTCAAGCCAAAGGATGTGCTGGTTAATATGGTTCTTGGTAATTGTCATAAAAGGGTGTGGATGGCATGGCAGGCATCACGGGTTAGATGGCTTCATATGGCCATAACATGCTTTTGGGGATAGTTCAGAAGACTGTCAAAGGCTAACAAAGTCTTAATGCAGCAGTTTAATTGAAAAGATGATACTTACAGCTTTTTATTGTGTTATTTCTTTTTCTTCTTGAGCATTCATCAAGGTTCTCTTATTTGAAATTGGTATTGTATGAGGAGGCAAGCAAGAGTGTTTTATGTAAGCCTTGGTGTTTGGGTTTCAGAGAGCTACATGCCTGCAGTTTCCCCTGATATTGAACCTATAGGTGCCCAGTGCGTCTGGAAATCTGAGGTATTATTAATCTAATGTAAAGGTTGCTGAAAAGAAACAAAGCTTAAGACACAACATTACAATGTTACCCTTAGACTAGTGGGGGAAGAGTGGGTGGGCAGTGGCTTTAAGACAATTTTGTAGCTCTCTGGTAGCTGATATGAAGAAAGCTGCCTGAACTGGAGAGATTTGGAAATACGCATGTGAGTGTCTTGTGGTTCAGGAGACTAGCATAAAAACCCAGCAACAAAACAAGCCCTCCAGCCAACCAAAATAAAAAGGTCCCAACAGAATGATTCCCACCTATGTGCACTCATATCCCCTGAATACATGTTTACCTGATGGTGGAAGGCATTATACTTTGTCATTCTGATGTGGGACAGGAAAGATGTTCACTTTATGTCCAGTACTTCCGACATTAATAGAGCGCAGATCAAAAGCAAGCACAGGCTGAAGGCAATGGCAGAATCAAGTTGGAAAATACCTTTACTATTGAGTACAACCGTTAACCTGCCAGTACTAAGGCCACCACTAAGCCTTGTCACTAATCACCACAGCTACATGACTTTTCAACACAAGGGGTGGTGACTCCATCACTTCACTGAGCAGCCTGTTCCAGTGCTTGACAACCTTTTGGCTGAAGAAATCTTTACTAATGTCTAATCTAAACCTCCCCTGGCACAACTTGGGGCCATTTTTTCTTCTCCTATTGCTTATTACTAGGAAGAAGAGACTGACATCCCCCCCCCCCACTACAACCTCCTTTCAGGAGCCCTCTTTTAGCCAGGCTAAACAGAGCAAGTTGCCTCAGCTGGTCCTAAGACCTTTCACCAGCTTCATTGCACCTCAGTGTCTTTTTTGTTGTGAGGGACCCAAAACTGAACACAGCCTCACCAGTGCTGATTACAGGGACACAAAATGACTTCCTGAGTTCTGCTGGCCATGCTGTTTCTCATACAAGCCATGACACTGTGGGCCTTGGCCACCTGGATACACTGCTGGCTCATGTTCAGCTGGCTGTCAACCAATATCCACAAGTTGATTTCTGCCAGGTGACTTTCTAGCTGCTCGTCCCTAGCCCGTAGTGTTGCATGGGGTTGTTGCATGGTCTGCTGTCCGTCCTGCTGCAACTGCTGCCTTCTACCCTCGTTCTGGATGCTGCTACAATGATTCAAGTGCTCCTGTTGTGAAGAAACTGCCCGGGGGAGTTGTGTCATCTCCCTCTCTGGAGACATTCAAAACCTGCCTGGATGCGTTTCTGTGAGCACTGGTATAGGTGATCCTGCTGTGGCGGGGGGGGGGGGGGGGTGGGCTACATGATCTTTTGAGGTCCCTTCCAGCCCCCG
>VWYK01041143.1:0-26842 GCA_013399775.1 Semnornis frantzii | reverse complement strand
TCTTTTTTTTTTTTTTTTTCCTTCTTTTTGCTTCTCTCCCCCACCCCCCCACCCCACCCATTTTCCTGACTCCAGTCCACCTGAGACACTCTCACGCTCTAAACCAGGTAAGATAAATCCTGATTAGATTCCCAGCAATATGTGTGTTGAGGCAAGCTCTGTTTCATTCTGTGCTCAGGTCCTGCCTCTCACTTTGGAGAAAACTTATTAATGTCATTGCTGCCTATCATCTCTGTTACTGAGACAGTAAAACCAGTTGGTATTTAGCTTTGAAAAGTATGTTTCAAGTTATATCATGAATTCAAGTTTTATTTACTAAAAATAAAAGAACTTAGTAGGTGGAAAAACAGATCAGCCAAGCTCACTTTGTCATAGCCCTGTGGCTGCTGTATGGATTTGATACCCAGGTTGTTACAGACTTGCAGAAAGTGGTTACTCTCAAAATCTATTTGCACATGCTTGAAAAACAGATTTATCTCTTTTGCATATCTCATTTTGCTGCTTTGCAAATTGCATTAAGGACAGAGTATGAAAAAAATGAGAATTTAATACAATGAAAAATAGCTCATTGGAGAGCACAATTTGGTAACAAACTCCCTGTCTGGCAGATTCTTGTACTCTGAATTTCAGTTTTTACTCTGGAGGGGTTGTACTTCAGTGTCAACCACCAGAATACTTTGGCATGGGTGAGCTTCTTTTCACTTTCTTTTTTTTATTTTTTTTTTTCCTGTATCTCTTCCAGGGAATTTGAAGGCTTTTCCCAAACACAGTTCATTATCTACTTATCTACTTTGAGCTGGAATTGACTCTAGGATGTCTCAGAATAGGCCTCAAATAAAAGGAAGGTGGATAAACAGAAACTGGTCAAGCCGAAACCAAACCAGTCAATGTGTGGTGGTTTATACCTCACAAGGATTTGACCTTGAACATGGCCTGGATGGGTGGAGCACTGCTGGATAAGAAACTGGCTGGATGGTGGCACACGGACAGTGGTGATCAAGGGCACAATGTCCACCTGGAGACCAGTGCCAAGTGGCTCCCTCAGGAGTCAGTGCTGGCACCAGTGCTGTTTAACATCTTTGTCAGTTACATGGACAGAGGAATCAGTGCATCCTAAGCAAGTTTGCACATGGCACCAAGCTGTGTAGCACAGTCAACTTGCTAGAGGGATCCATCCAGAGGGACCTGGACAGGCTGCAGAAGTGTCAGGACAGGCCATCCTCATGACATTCAACAAGGCCAAGTGTAAGGTCCTGCACCTGGGTAGCCACANTGGAGCAGCTCTGGTGTGAGGACAGGCTGAGAGAGTTGGAGATCTGCAGCCCAGAAGAGAGAAGGCTTTCAGGAGACCTTAGAGTAGCCTTCCAGGATCTGCAGGGGGCTACAGGAAGGCTGGGGAGGGACTATTGACAAGCTCTTGCAATGCCAGGGCAAGGGGCAATGGGTTTGAACTAGCAGAGGAGAGATTGAAACTGGAGGTTAGGAGGAAGATGTTTGCAGTGAGGGTGGTGAGACACTGGCACAGGTTGCCCAGGGAGGTTGTGGCTGCTCCCTCCCTGGAGGTGTTGCAGGCCAGGTTGGAGGAGGCCTTGAGTGACCTGTTCTAGTGGGAGGGGTCCCTGCCTATGGCAGAGGGTTGGAACTCGATGATCTTTGAGGTCCCTTCCAACCTTACCATTCTAGGATTCTATGATTCTATGACCTGCTGCTCTTCAGGGTCAGAAGCCCATTGCTATGCAAGAAGTTGTTATACATCACCCAAGCTGTGGTTAAGTGTTTACTATGTGGGTGACTCATGTGCCAGGTAACTGGCTACAGGCTAGCCCAAATGGTAATTGCAGTCAACACAGAAAGCATATAAGGATACCTGCTGTGACTCACCTTGCTGCGTTAGTCTAACCTCTTGACCACTGTAGCAGTAATTCAGCCAAATGTGTAGTCCAGAGAGTCTGGGCACAGGGGATGAGCTTTCCTTTGAGCCAGGTGCTTGAGTCTGACAAAGACATAGCTGGTGGACAATCAGAAAACAATAATGAACAAAGACACCTGCATGCACCTGAATGTGATACTGGTCACCACTACAGCTGGGGAAGTTTGCTTGACCCCTTACACCTCCAAGACACTCTGCTGTAGATTACATCACAGAAGCAGATTGTAATGAAAGTATGACACGATCACAGAAACAGAGAATGGTAGGGATCTGGAGATCATCTAGAACAATCTGCCTGCTAGAGCAGCATCACCTAGAGCAAAACCACACAGCAGCACATCCAGGTGGGTTTGGAATGTCTCAAGAGACAGAGACTCCATGATCAGTCTGGACAGCCTGTACAGTGCTCTGCTACCTTCAAAGTGAGGATTTTTTTTCTTGTGTTTATGTGGAACATTCTGTGTTCTAGCCTATGCCTACTGGCCCTTCTCCCGGTCTGCTCCTGAGGCATTGGACCCCTTAGCCTTGCTTCACCACTTTTAGACCATTTTGGCATTCTTTCTTAACAGACAATCCCAGCTCTGACTGATGCATTTCAAGAGATGTCTACATTTGCTTTGCAGGAACTATCTTCACAAACAGCAAAAAATCTGCTCCCGTTACAGAGTTCTAACTCTTAAACCATTCTGGCTCCTGCACCCTGAGGCTAAGGGAAGGCATTTTTTTCTGTTGCTTGGAAGCAGATGCCTCAAGAGAGAGGTGGATGTTTTCTGCTCAGTATTTTAAACTGGAGGGCCAAGCATTTGCTCCTCAGGTCAAGTCACTGGTGCCCAGGGGCAGCCCTGATGAGTATGACACATTCTCTCCTGACTGGAAGCTAAGCAGAAATTTGTGTATATGAAATCTGCTGGCACAATTGATGGATGCCTATATTTATATAGCAGAGCTGAGTGGTGACAATACAAAACATCACTTAGCATTTAACCATATGAAATAGGACTGGGATACCCTGAGCCCCATATGGCTGTCATAAATATTCCATACTTTTCCCTGGTTCCCCTTCCAGCTGTTACAGTCTCCTTTGTTCTGATTAATAGAATTAACCTTCTGAAGTTAACTATAAGAACTAATTTTAAATGGCAAAGCAGAATAACTGCACTGAGTGCCTGCTCTGTTCCATGCAGAGGATAAGTCACCTAAGAGACTTTGGAGAGGCTTTCAGCTGGGAATTTCAGAGTGTGAAGGGAAAACCTTGTAGGACACTTTCTCCTTCATGTTATCTCTGCTCATGGAGCTTTCACATTATGCCAGGCCAACAGAACTCATACTCCAGAGGTAGTTTATTTTGTAGCATTTCCAATATTTTCTCAGTTTCTCTCATGTCTTTGAAGACAGAATCACACAGAAGCACAGAGTAGTAGGGGCTGGAAGGAGCCTCTGGAGGCTGCCCAGTGCAGCTCCCTTCCCAGAGCAGGAACACCACAAGAATGTATCCAGGTGGGTTTTGAAAGTCACCAGAGAAGAGGACTCACAGCTTCTCTGGGCAGCCTGTTCCAGTGCTCCATCACACTTACAGCAAAGAAGTATTCCTCACTTTGAGGTGAAACTGCCTGGAGTTTGGATCCATTGCCCCTGACATTGAGCACTGAAATATGCTGCAAAAGCAGTTCACATTAGCACAAGAAGGGAGTGGGTTCAGTTGCGGTCATGAAAGAACTGTTCATAGAAGACACAGGTTGCCCAGGGAGGTTGTGGAGAACAGAATCTTCAATCACGTTTGGTGATTCTGTGCTCCACAACCTCCCTGGTGGTGTTCAAGGCCAGATTGGATGAGGACACCTCCCACTAGTACAGGTCACTCAAGGCCTCCTCCAACCTGGCCTTCAGCACCTCCAGGGAGGGAGCAGCCACAACCTCCCGGGACAACCTGTGCCAGTGTCTCACCACCCTCACTGCAAACAACTTCCTCCTAACATCCAGTTTCAATCTCCCCTCTGCCAGTTCAAACCCACTGCCCCTTGTCCAGTCATTGCAAGAGCTTGTCAATAGTCCCTCCCCAGCCTTCCTGTAGCCACCTTCAGACCCTGGAAGGCCACTCCAAGGTCTCCTGGAAGCCTTCTCTGGAAGCCTTCTCTTCTCCAGGCTGCAGATCCCCAACTCTCTCAGCCTGTCCTCACAGCAGAGCTGCTGCAGCCCTCTGAGCATCTTCGTGGCCTCCTCTGGACCCACTCCAACAGTGCCATGTCCTTCAGAACATGTCTTGTCTTTCCTTTGACTGGCTGGAGGTGACACTGCTCACAAGCACACATGACAGTTGTGCACTTTGTTTTATTGGCCTGAGCCAATTCACTGATCTCAAAAATGGTCTGAAAAGCAAGTGCAGACATTCACAGTGTCTATCAGCTTGTCTTGATGGGACAAGAATCCCTCAAACCCGACCAAAGATCAGGCTGCTCCTCTTCAAACAGCCTTTCCACTGACTTCGTCATACTCCTACCTCTACCTTTACAGTCTTGGGACTGTATCCTGCTTTTGGCTGGGAAATTAGAGCCAGCAGCTTTGCCATATAAAACCAAGCCAGGGAAAAGTTATTCTGCTTGTCTTTCTGAGGAAGTATAGGATCATAGAATGGTAAGGTTGGAAGGGACCGCAGAGATCATCTAGTTCCAACCCCCTGCCATAGGCAGGGACACCTCCCACTAGCAGCATGATAGGTTTTTTTTCAAGACTGAAACAGAAAGTTGAAATCCACTTTGAAATATACTCACAGGGTTTTAGTTTTTTTTTATTTTTTTCCCCCCACTTTTTAATTTTTTAATCAAATTGCAGGTTGATGTTTCCATGTGACATTATAGGCACACACTAATTTACACACCTTATCTTGGGAGTTGTCAAATACCCTCAGCAGCAGTCAGAGGCAATGGTAGTGGATGAAGCAGCTGGTCAGTGCTGGAAGGGATGAAGCCCCTGCTTGGTGAAATTTTCAAGTCACTCTCTTTTTAATCTCGTGCCATGACCAAGAGCTGCCCTTGGAGAGCCACACCTGAATTATCTCTTGTGCTATCTCTTTCTTTTTCACAGCAATCTCATTCGACCATGTCTTTTTTTTAAGCTGTATCCCTCAAGTATAGCTAAAGGACAAACTGTCTGAAGACCCACATAAATAATGAATCCCCTATTTAAATGTCAATCCTAAACAAACCTCTCAAGAGAAATACCATTTAACTTGTTCTTAAATCACAGGGAATAATAGAATTTTGCAGCAGGAAAGCAGTCTGTTATGACATTTGTTTGTACTTCATATTAACATCAAGCAAGTAGAGCTCCAGGAGTGATGCTGAACTTTCTGTTCTCCCAGTTGATCAGAGATGGGCACTTGAAGCAACTGCTGCCTCTCGTGGGAACCAGTGGGCTCTTTGAGCCTCTAAACTTTGCCCCCCACTACTGCTGATCTCCTGTGAGCTATTGGATTTCAAACTTCCTAAGCACAATTGCCATCCATATTTCGATTTTCTTCACTTCTCTGGTGCCATGAGACTCTTGCTTCACTCTGTTTTCTCTGTTACTCCATCCACTGATTGATTTATGGATGTTTCTTTTCAGAGTGAAAACCCAATTTGACTTTTTTAATAGACAAAATTTTTGTACTCTGGTGTTAGATTTGAAAACCCTCTCATCCATAATGATCTAATCAGTATTTCTGGCTTGTGGAAACCAAGAAACCTTGCAGTAAATTCTGTTCCAACAGGGACGTTCCCTAGAGGGTCCATAAAGTTTCATTTGCAGCATTTCCTTCTTATTTAAAGTAAGGCAAAATAATAGCAATAAAACCAAGGAAGGGGAACATCCATACCTCACCAAAGAGCATCTCCTGCTGAAGCCCAAAGCCAGGGAATGGAGCTTTGTTTTAAAGTAGAACAATCCTGGTCAAACATTGGGTGTCTCACAGACATACCTGTGCTGTGCAGGTGACCTCTGCATTTTCGTTTTGATCCCTGACACTCTGTAGCTTGGGTTCCTTCCCCTCAACATTACTGTTCCTCTGCCCATTCTGCAGAGTTGTCCCAGGTACTGAGATTGGCTTGTAGATGTCCTCAGAGAGCCTGAGTGTCCATCCTCCCAACCAACCTCTGGTGTGTTTCTTGGTGGACTTTGATACCCCACCCACATTCTGGAAGATTGTAGAACATCTTTCCCTCATTTCCCAATTTCTTCTCTGTTAATCTCATTAATTTCTCTTTCTCAATTACATGATTAGTTTTTCATTTTCCCGTGAATTTGCTTCCTCCTTGTCTTTTGTCTGTGACTCCAATTCCTACCCAACCATTATCCCTGTTTCACTTCCTGGCCCAGCATTTTGAGCTTTGGAGTCACACCTGTAGGAGCTGACTCACTTGTAAAGATTAGGTATTTCTTGGGTGCGTCCTACTTATTCCATGTAGAGAATACTGAATACCATTTCCTGCCAGCCGAATAACCCCCAGGCTAGAGAGGGGCTGTTGGAGAAGAATGATGAGCATCTGTTTTGCTCTGGAGTGGGATGGAGTTGCAGTTTTAACCTCTCAAGTGATTTCCTCAGGGATGGGAAGAAGAGGGACAGCATCGGCCTCTGCATACTCCCCTCCCCTGGGTGACTGCTGGCAAAGTTATTTTGCATCTTGAGTAACTCCACTGAATACAGTAGCAGAACATCAGAGTCTTTCTGCAGATAAATTGTGTCTGTTAGCACCTGTGATGTGTCAAAATGTTTAGAGTTGCTTTCCAGAACAACACCAGGCCTGGCCAGGCACAGGGGATAGCCTGCAGGGAATCAAAACTCTCTGCACAGGGCAAAAGTAAAGGTCTTTGGAAGTTACCTCTCACTGTTTAACTTCTGCAATGAGAAGGAAATTGAGCCTTTTTTCTCCCTCTCTCAGCACCCATTATTTGACGTCATTTGCCTAACTTGGCCATTTCAAATGCCCTGGTGACTGAGACTATCCTTGGAGGCATCATGATAACAGGGAAAGGTCCCTGTGCCATGTAGATCCGCATAGCTTCATCCGAAATATGCTGGCCAAGTGCATTAAGTCCCTAGCAGAAGTGAATTTGCTACCATGAGGCCCTTACAAATTGCCCCTCCTATCTCAAAGTGATTATAGAATTCAAGGACTGGACTATGGCAGGGGATTGGAACTGGATGAGCTTTGAGGTCCCTTCCAGCCTTACCATTCTATGATTCTACGACTAGGGAGTGTTTTTACCTTACAAAATCCCCTGGGGTATAAAACACTCAAGATGGGTAATGAAGCATTCACTGAGTTTGCAATTTTCTCCCCTCTGGTAGTGATTTGTTCCCTTGAGAGTCTTTGTGTATCCTGGACTTCCCTGGTGCAGTTATACCTTCTGAAGGCTTTGTATGTGCAGGTGGGAGTTGGCAACCTCCTTAACCTGGTCTGTTGTTGGGAAATTTGTAGTAATGTGAGTCTGTTCCTGCACCTGGGACACGGGAGGGTATAAAAGGCCGCATTACATAACACTCAGAGTCACGCTTCTGTTTTCTGTCGTATCTAAAATTGTCTCTCTTTGGGTTTTTTTGGGGGAAGGTTTTAGCATGTATTCTTCACTCTGTGACTCACTTGCTCTACTTAGGTTAAGAAAATGAGGAAAGAGAAACGTGCTGCTTTCTTCAGCTATGCAATGACTGCAGTCACTGGAAAACACTTTGTGCCTTGAGGGCCTTGTGGAATTTTACCATTAAGGTGGGAACGAAAGAGAAGTTGAGGACAAGACACCCTTGTACAAAGGCTTCTGACCCTGAGCAGAGATGCTGTGGGTAGCAAAAGGCACTGCTTTAGTGACAACGTAATGCTCACCACCTGTATTAGCTAACCTAGGAGGAATTCAGTCTGAGCAGAAATTCTTGAAGGGTTTGTACCTGACTGGGAGCTGCCAGAGCCTTTTGTCTCTAATTTCCACTCCTGTCAAGTGGGAATTAGTTTTAAGAGCTGAACCCACTCCTTTGACCCAGAGTGCTGCCTGTGGGGGCCATGGAAAGCTTTGGGCACTGCTGCACTTGGCAGTGAGTTGATTAAGCAAACTAGAAATGAGTTTTCACAGATGCTCAAAACCTCTTCCAAAGCTGAAAACAAAGCTGGGTGAGAGGCGAGAATTTTAATCTAGGCTGTTTTACCTGGTTGAGAGGGGAGAATTTTCATCTAGGCATGTTTGACCTGGATGAGAGGTGAGAATTTTCATCTAGATGTGTTTGACCTGGATGAGAGGTAAGAATTTTCATTTAGGCATAGGAGGACTCAATTTCCTCCTTTTGCTGAAGAGATTTGAATGTCCATCTCTGAGCTCAATGTTTTATGACTGTGCTAATCAAGCCCTGGCCCAGGAACATCTGGTAGCTCTCTGTCTCTTAGGTCTCTCTAAAGACTTTTCCATAATCATGTTTGGACTACATTATTTCCTGTGCAGACATGTACAAATAATCTGATGTGGTTGTATAGACAGCTCCAGAAAGCTCTGTGATGATCTGTGCAGAGGCAAAGCCACTGCCTGAGCTGTTCTTGATCAGCAGAATGGCAGATGTGGGTTGTACAATCCTCAACCGGAAAATGTAAGGAAATTTGTCAATTACATGAAAATCCGTTTCTGGTGATGGATGTATTTGATGGCTTATTAGGGCTCCCCACTACCTTCAGCATCTAGCTCTTATCACAGGCAATAAAACATAGTTACACCTCCTGTCTGTTGAAAGCCTGGGAAGCTATATACACTTAGCAGCCCTACGAATTACATCGCTGAACTTCAGGCATTTAAATGAAGCAGGCTAATCAAAGGCTTATCTCCCTAGACTCCCCTTATAAGCAATGGAGAGAGAAAAGGTCCTCCAGTGGGCACTTGAAGTGTGCAAGTCATGTTCCTTCTGCAAACTGCACTCACGAGGCATTTCCTCCTTTCTGCTACTCAGTGGAGTCCTGGGGCTATCTGTTACCACAGCAGATAGTTTTGTGAGCAGCTTGAGAACAGCTTTCTGCGGGGGCTGGGTGGCATTGAGTGGCATCTTTCCAGCTGTGTCAGGAGTGCAACACAGCCTTTCTTTTCTTAGGTAGTCAGGGGCCCTGAAGTAACATTTTGGACTGCAGCAAGCACACGCTCTTCTGAAATCCCAGCACAAGCCATGTCATTAGCTGATTTCTGGAGTGGTTGCAGAAGCTTCTTTATAGTAGGTGTGGATGCAGATGAAATAGTGTAGGAACAATTGCTTACTGCCCAGGAAAGGTAAAACTTAGGCACATGTCCAACTGGCTGAGTCTAGTCTGGGGGATTTTATAAAGTGGGGGGGCAGGTAACTCCCAAACCATCCCAATGAGGAATATTGCTTACAGTAGTTACTACCAAAACATTTTGTAAAGCCAAGAGACTTGCAGACAGAGTTACTGTAGGTGTCCCAGAAATGGAAGAGCTGTTTATGTCTCCCCAGACAAGGGGTTTGGACTGGCTCACTTGAGCACAGCCAAGATTAGCAGAAGATACTCTTCCAGTAAGTATTTCAGGGATAAAGGTACTTCCTGATGAGTTTGGATATCTTAGTCAAAGGCAAAGCCTGGCACAAGGACAAACAAGTATAGTCTAATTTTCTGTGATTTTGGTGTATGGTTTCATTAATACAGGGTTTATTGTTTTGCAACTTTCCTGGGGTAAAAAGAATGAGAATAAGATATTCTGCTAAGGACAGACTTCAGGCAATTCATGAAGGACAAATGACTGCATGTGAAAGATTGTATGATACAGAAAGAACAAGGGTAGAGGGTCCAGGAAATTCAATTTATACTCCGCTGAACATTTACAAAGAGGTATTTCACACAGGTCTTATGAGAGACTACACTCAGCTGCTTCTCTCTGCTCTCACTGGAACAATCTGGGACTTTGAATCCCATTTAAGGTCTTTCTTCCTGGGAAAATATCCTACTACTAAGTTACTGAGAAGGAGGTGGACTTGATTTGAGGCTTTAAATCCCTACCCTGCAGATTTATCTGGGCTGAATTTTGAAGATACGTCTGTTTGACAGGGTTGTGTTTCTCTCTTTTGCTTCTGCTTTTGAGTGTGAGGGCATCACAGTGCTGCTGGGGGGTATGTCAGAAGCTCTTCCTATGCACACGTGCAACATGTTTAACTTGGCTGTACAACCTCTAGTCTTTGACCTGAACATCTTACTCTTGACTTTGGTACTTGGCTTCTAACTCTTGGATCAGGCAATATCGCATCACCTGTGGAGCCTTATTTTTACAGAAGTCCAACCACTGTGCCATCCACTGGGAATTGAAATGTTGCTCTATGTGAACAAGCAACCTATCTGGATAAGTAGGTTTCTGTTTTAGGAACACAAAATCTACATCTGGCCTCTAAGGTGGAATTCACTTGGAGAGGAATACAGATTTGTATCTGTCTTTAGTTAAAATTGTTTAGAAACCTGGTGAATGGCTGAAAATGAACTCCACCTGTGATGGGCAAGTTAGTAGTTGCTATAGAATCACTGCCTGTAGCAGACCATTGTCCTTATGGCAGTGAGGAGCTTCTGTACCAGTTTTCATCATATGAATCTCTGATCTCATCTGGTGTAAGGCAATGCTGAGCCACAGGCTTCATGAGTGACTGTTTCATATCTGTTGAGAAGATGGCCCTTGGCAGCTTCTTTTCTCAGTTTAACCTCTAAACCAGTTGCAGGATTTTCCTTGTAACCTCTTCACCCTCTAGATAACGGACTCTGTGTAAGACATTGATTTCCCCAGCAGACTTATGCTCATTGATTGTTAGGAAATGGCTTCAGCACTTAGTTACTGCTTGAACAACAACACAGTTCCTTAGCCACAGTGTTCTACAGCAGTGCTTTGTAAGTGGTTTATGCCCCTTCATGTCCATCTATCCCTCTCTCTTTACCCCACCCTCTCAGGTGATTTGCTGCTTGGTTCGTAACAACATGGGGAAGGTTGATTTGAGCTGAAGAGTGGACAACCACTTTTAAAATATTGTTTGTTTTGCCTGTGTGTCCCCCAGTTGTGCTAGTTAATAACAACAGTTGTGTCAGCACGTTTAGTGAGCACCAGAAAGCAGCATCACTTTGCATTAGTATTGACTATCCATTCAGCAAAGCCAAAGTGATTTTGGCAAAATGCAGCACAAATTAGGATGCCTTTTCTTATTTCCCTGTGTCTTATGTATTTCAGTAGGCTTCTGCTTTAAGAGGACTGTAATATTAATCATAGAATCATAGAATGGTAAGGCTGGAAGGGACCTCAAAGATCATCTAGTTCCAACCCTCTGCCATAGGCAGGGACACCTCCCACTAGTACAGGTCACTCAAGGCCTCCTCCAACCTGGCCTTCAACACCTCCAGGGAGGGAGCAACAACAACTTCCCTGGGCAGCCTGTGCCAGTGTGTGCAGTGAGCAAACAACTTCCTCCTAACATCCAGTTTCAATCTCCCCTCTGCCAATTCAAACCCATTTCCCCTTGTCCTGCCATTGCAAGACCTTGTCAATAGTCCCTCCCCAGCCTTCCTGTAACCCCTTTCAGATACTGGAAGGCTACTCTAAGGTCTCCTGAAAGCCTTCTCTTCTCCAGGCTGCACAGCCCCAACTCTCTCAGCCTGTCCGCACAGCAGAGCTGCTGCAGTCCTCTCAGCATCTTTGTGGCCTCCTCTGGACCCACTCCAACACTTCCATGTCCTTCCTGTGCTGGAGGCTCCAGAACTGCACACAGGACACCAGGTGGGGTCTGAGGAGAGCAGAGCAAAGGGGCACAATCCCCTCCCTTGCCCTGCTGCCCACATTGCTCTTGATGCAGCCCAGCACTCGCTTGCTATCTGGGCTGCACTCACAGTGCAGCCTCATGTTGAGCTTTTCATCACCCCAGACCCCCAGGTCCTGTTCCTCAGGGCTGCTCTAAGCCATTCACCACCCAGCCTGAAGTCTTGTGCTTGTGCACAAGCACAAATACAGTTTAGCAGACTGCTTCAGGTGCAATTTTTAGGATGACATCTATGATATCAAGTAAGTTGAACACTAACTTTAAAGCATAATCTACTTTGTTATGTTAACCTGAGGCAGTCTGACATTCATATGAAAGCTATACACCATGCCTGTGGCAAAGGCTGCCCTTCAGCTGCCTGGGAAGGTGTTTGAGTCACCATCTCTGGGTGTATTTAAAAATATGTAGATGTGTCACTTTGGGACATGGTTTAGTGATGGATTTGTAAATATCAGGTTTATGGTTGGTTGCGGTGAGCTTAAAAGTCTTTTCTAACCAAAATTATTCCATGGTTCTGAGTTTTTGAAAAAAATAAATAAATTGCGAGAATTGCTTTGGAATAAACCTTTAGAAGACTTCAGAAGGTAGGAGGGACATGAAGGGTTCTCACACAACACCTTACTCATAATATCACGAAGATGTTGACATTGGCCTTGCATGATCAACTGCACGATGATGGCTGGCTCCATAGAGCAGTGGTAGAGCTGCGATGTGGCTGTCATGACGAGTGGGGTATCATCTTTCATTACAGCTGTGCTGGCTTGATGCTGGTTGGAATATTTTAGTGGGAAAAATTCAATTATTGGCTGTGAAAAGAAGACCTAGCAGTGTCTGTGTTACCCATTTGTTCTGCTGGGACATACAAAAACAAAAGCACAGCAAAGATCAGGCAGTCTCTGCCTGCCTGTTGCCCTATTAACTCTTCTGCCTGAACCTGCACATTTCCAACTAATCATTCTGCTTCTAACAGCCCTTGCTGACCTTATCCCTGAGATAAGGGAGACTCTGAGATAAGGGAGGGGGTGGAGAGAATGTGGAAGGGTGATCAGAAGCCCCTCTTGGGCACTCTGGCTGCTGGGAGAGGGTTTCATTTTTCTGTTTTGCTTTTAACTTGTATATTACTGTATATAGCTGCAAATATCTGTAATATATTGTGTGTGTATATATATATATTTATGCTTGTAGATTGTGCTAAGCTATAAANATTATATATATATGCTTGTAAATTGTGCTGAACCGTAAAAGCTTCATTAAACTATAAAGCTTCATTCCCTAACTTCAGCCGGCTCAGTTAGTCTGGTTAATCTAGTGTTGGTGGAACTCCAAAACCATTACAACAAGTCTTTCATGTCAATAATTGTTCATCAAGTGTCACTGGAATGGAGGCACCCGGGAGAAAAAAACTCATGTGAACAATTATGGATGCACCTAGAGAGTTTTTAGGCAAAGAGTAAGGTCCCTGGGATGAGGGCCAGAAATCTTGTTCGCACAGCACAGACACACCTGACTCTCACTGTGTGAGGTTCAGCTACCATATTGGACTGTCAGGGGCTTCCCTGGAAAGCAAAGATGGACAGAAGCAGCTTCCCTTTAGCAGCTTGGGGAGCAGCAGGAGCTTGTGTAAGAGAGAGCTGCTCCAGTGCTATCTGCTTTCCTACAAAGACTTATTAACACCTGTCACTGGGACAAAGGATGTACTCATAATTCCTGCTCCAGGCAGGCAGAAGCAGATGCAGGAGTCTCCTCCAGAGACTGCCCAGTGTGCCCACAGTGAAACACATCATGTTGGCCAAATGGAGGCTGGAGGTGATCACTTGTTGCTCCTTAGGGAGGAGGTTGCTCTTGGGAAAGGCAATGGCAGTCAGGGTTTTTGCTTTATGACTAGACTGAACCACCAAATATTCCCCAGTTTCACATCTTTCTTTACTATCTACAAATCCTCCAGTTTCTGCTAAATCATTCAGTTTCTGATGTTTTGTCTCCCATACCATTTCTCTGCTTTGTCCTCTTTGAGTGTTCCATAAGAAGCGAGCTCTGGACAGCAGGAGCTGGTTTTGTTACACAACTGCACTATTCCAGGAAAAGTGAAGGTTATAGATGTGCATGGGAGTTTGAGGCACTACAGAAAATGTTCTCTAAATGACAATAATAGCCCCAGGTAATGATCACCATAAGCAGAAAACTGATTAAAAATCAGCTTTAGAACCCAAATGCTGGACAAGGAAGGGTAATTATTGACAAGGAGAACTCTCCTGCTTAGGGGATTATGAACCTTCATGTAATTGTGACATCTTTTTCCCCTGAGATTAGGCCACTAAAAATTGACTGACTTGTTTCATTGACAAATACCTTAGGGCATCTGATTAGCTTCTACTTCAGGTGCTAATGTAGAACAATTCCCTCCATTCTCTTGAGCTTAATGATAAATGAACCTCAGACCTAACTTTTCTGCTGCACCTCTTTGGTCTCTCTTTGGTCTGTGCTCTGGATGCTTGAGGATCACTTTGCTGCATCTGATCAGATATTTCTTTCTGAATTTCTCTGGCTTCACTGCACCCTTGAGTGACACCTACCTTGTGAAGCACGAAGGTGGCTGAGGAGAAGATAGAGAAGAAGCAGACACTGGAACAGAGGATTCTGCAGGTGTGAGAACTGGGGGAAAGGGCATCTAACATCTCAGACTGTCACTAAAGATTTTTCTTTGGGGTTGTGACCGAGGTATGGGTGGGAAGGAGTCAGAAGTGTGGAGGGCACCTGGAAACTGTTGGAGGAGGTTTGGAATTGTGAAAAGCTTACATAAAGGACAGAGCTGCAGTCTGCTTGATCCTGGTTGTAGAAAGCTTTAAGAACTCTTTTTCTAGGCCACATTAGAAGTTAAAAATGCAATATCTGTTTTTAATTACATAGGTGGGTTAGGTGTCCCATCAGTAAACATACTTAATGTAACTGACTGGCTGCCTCTTTGTTTGGTCACAGAGAGCGTGGGATAGTGAGCTGGATGAGGAAGGGTTGTGGTTAATAGGAGCTTACCTTTGACCATATAACAAGGAGTAGTAAGGCAAGTCTGTTTCTCTCCAAAATTAGCAATGTTTCCTTCAAGCTCTTGTACAAGCAAAAAAAGAGCCAATTAAAAGGTAGGAGAAAATTACCACTGCTCAATTTAATACTGTGTCTGCTATGTTTGTATGGTGGTGGCATAACAAGAGAGGGCTAAGTGAACAACACAGACCTATTTCCAAGTTCTTAATGATCAAAGAGGAGTAATACTCTGAGGTAATAATGGATGGTGTTTACTAGTTGGCTTGGCCAATATCTGACCACAAAGTGATGAATCTTCTGGAATTTTGTTACAGAAATAACCACTAATATTTTTCTCCACCTCAGACAAATGGCATAGGGTAGCAGAAAAAATCAGATAAAATTTGATGCAGAAATTCCAGGTGTAAGAAGTTGTGGTTGTATTGGGGTTGGGAAGGGACTAATGCTGCTGGAAGATACTGTCCTGCAGAAACAAGTGCCAGGCTAATCCTTCTCAGACATGGTGATCTCCAGGTGGGTATTGAGGCTGTGTTGGTATCTGTGACTCTTCTGGCTCCCCCAGGAAAAAAGGATGTGCTGTTTCTGCAATACAGTACTGCCTGGCTGTATAAGAACAGATGTGAAGACATGTAAAAGAGACTGTGCATTTCATACCTCTGCCCAGGCCTCAGCTGGGTGTGGTGTGTCTGTAATTTGCAAGGAAAAAATGGCAGAGCACATGGATACAATGGTAGAGCACAGATATAATGGCAGAGCAGGTTGTGCTTCCTGCTCATCTCCTTGTATCCATATAGCCCGAGACTAATGAACCTTTGGACACAGAATAGCCAATCAGAATGGCAGTTAGCCAAGCTTGGCCATATTAGGGGAAGCCACAGGTTTGCTTTACCCTTTTTAGGGCAGAACAGAGCCTTGCACAAGGCATGCACAAGCTGAGCCTGTGTACCTTGTTTGCCACAGGCTGCAAAGGGCCAAGGTCCCCAGACTCAGCAGATCCAGGTTCTTTGTCCTCTTTCCCATGGTTGCTTCTCTGCATGGCAGAAGGAGGGAGAGCAGACAAACATCTCTGGGCAAGCCAGGACATGGATAAGCCTATTTTGGCCTGCTTAGGACTACCACAACAGAGTGAGGAAGCTTCCCTTTAGGTTCAGGTGGAGTTTCCTGTGGTCCAGTTTGTGCTTGTTCCCCTTAGTCCTGTCTCTGGGCACCACTGCAGAGAGTAGCCTCAGTAATCAGAACCTATGAGCACAGGAAGGCAGCAAGAAACATCAGGGTCAGTGATCCCCCTCCAGTGACAGGAGATTTATGTAGAACTAATCAAGAGAACCCTGGAAATAGACTGAATCCTGTGCTGTGAAAGGAATCCTGTGAAAACAACCTACCAGGCTCACTCGAATAAAAATTAAATCCTGGAACATCTGACAGAAGTTTGACCCTGGACCATGGCTTTGGTGTGAGACACAGTCCCCTGTCCTTAGCTGTGATCCATCTCAGGGTAGTTAACTGTGCTCCCTCTGCTGCTGCTTCAGAAGGCAACTCTTCTCTGTCTGTCCTGAAAACAAGCTGTGCATTGAGGCAAAAAGAAATTCATCACCTGAATATGGTAAAAACAATTGCAACCAGAAGACAATAACAAATGATTTTCAATTAGTAATTTAAAAATCCACACTTTCATAGCCTGTGATTAAGGAAGTAATCTCTCTGGGTTTGTTTGTTTGGTTGGTTTGGGTTGTTCTGTTTTGTGGTGTTGTTTTTTAATTGCCAATCTACCTAGAGTGAGCTCCTGAACCAGTCTAAGTTGTCTTCAACTGCTGTCTTCACTCCTGTGTTTTTAAGAGCTTTCTGGTGTGTCAGAAATCCCTCACGGATCCAGAAGGGCACTAACTGCAATAGTGGTCAGTGGACATAATAGCATGTCACAGACTCACAGACTGTCAGGGGCTGGAAGGGACCTTCAAAGCTCATCCAGTCCAGCTCCCCTGCCAGAGCAGGATCACTCAGAGCAGACCACACAGGTACACATCCAGGTAGGTGTTGAACATCTCCATAGAGGGAGACTCCACAGCCCCCCTGGGCAGCCCGCACCAGTGCTCTGTCACCCTCACAGGGGGAAAAATTCCTCCTCATGTTTCCATAGAACTTCCTATGCCTCAACTTCCACCCAGTGCCCCATGTCCTGTCACTGGGCATCATCCAGCAGAGCCTCGCTCAAGCCTCCTAGCACTCACCTTTACATATTTATAAACATGACTGAGGGCACCCCTCTGGCTCCCCCTCTCCCAACAGCACAGTCCCAGCTCCCTCAAGCTCTCTTTGTAAGGAAAATATTCCACTCCATCATTTTTGTGGCTCTGTGCTGGACTCTTTCAAGCAGTTCCCTGTACCTCTTGAACTGAACTGAACACAATATTCAAGATGGTCCCTCACCAGGGCATAGCGAATATCATAGAATCGTAGAGTCAGTCAGAGTTGGAAGAGATCACAAGGAGCATCCAGTTCCAAACCCCCCACTGTGTGCAGGGACACCCTACCCTAAGCCTCATCCAGCCTGGCCTTAAACACCTCCAAGGATGGGGCCTCAACCACCTCCCTGGGCAATCCATGCCAGGCTCTCACCACTCTCATGCTGAATAACTTCCTCCTCACCTCCAGGCTGAATCTCCTCACCTCCAGCTTTGCTCCATTCCCCCCAGTCCTGTCACTACCTGAGAGCCTAAAAAATCCCTCCCCAGCTTTTTTTGTAGCCACCTTCAGATCCTGGAAGGCCACAAGGAGGTCACCTGGGAGCCTCCTCTTCTCCCGACTGCACAACCCTAACTCTTTCAGTCTGTCCTCACAGCAGAGCATCTCCAGCCCTCTGAGCATCCTTGTGGCCCTGTTCTGGACACACTCCAGCATCTCCACATCCCTCTTGTCCCAGGGGCTCCAGAACTGGATGCAGTACTCCAGGTGGGGTCTCAGCAGAGGGGAGTAGAGGGGCAGAATCCCCTCCCTGGCCCTGTTGGCCACCCTTCTCCTGCTGCAGCCCAGGCTCTGGTTGGCTTTCTGGGCTGCTTGTGTACACTGCTGGCTCCTGTTGAGCCTCTCGTCCACCAGCAAATATATTCCAAATCAACGTGTTCAGACAGCTGAAGAACACGTCACCTGGCAATGTCATCTGGGAGTCTGCATTTAGTCCAACACCTGCTGTCAGCTGCATTTCAGGATGTTTTCCAAGATTGAGTCTCACAGCCTGTATCCCTGGAAAATCCTCTTTGTTCTTTTTATGTAATTCCAAAGCATACATTGCTTCCTTGCTTCCTTCCCTCCTAGCTTTCCAAGTGCTCTTGGTACTTCTCTCTTACTGTCTTTCTCTGTGATTTCTTGCTTGGCTGTTCTTCATCTCAGCTTCAAACCCTGATTTTTTTTGTCTTTGGCCCAAAAAACAACCTGTAAAAATACCTTTGATAACAGCTGAGGACCATTCTCTACTCACAGACACTGCTTCCAGAAGAATGTTAATTTAAACCTTGTGTAGTTGTTTAAATCCCTCGCGCTGTTGCTACGAGTGAGCCTTTCCAGGGAAAATAGGGAAAAAACACCTCTTGGGTTTTCCATTTTTATTATTCTGCATGTTTTGGAAGTGCTGTGGTTACAGATGATTTCCCCATATTGCTGTGTAGTCCATTAAGTCTTCCTGTAAAAGCTTCTGCACGCGTCTGACTTTGCTTGTGGGAAGCGTCCGCATGGCAGCCAAGGGAACAATCTGCACAAACAGAATTCTGCACAGGGTTTTAGCAGGCTGCTTTCACCTACAGCATGGACTAGAGAGAGTTAGAAGCAAAGGCTTTCAAACCACAAAGTTAAACAAACAAAAAAAGTGATGTTTGAGGAAAAGTTGTGGCGGTGTTGAACTGTCACTTCTTCCAATGGTGCTTCTGTAACATCATTATTTAAGCTTTGCTTTTTTAGGTTTTCGTGTCTATGTTAATAACTGCCATCATGGCAGGCCTAAGCAGGACAAAATAGGCTTATCCATGTCCTGGCTTGCCCAGAGATGTTTTTCTGCTCTCCCTCCTTTTGCTACGGGGAGAAGCAATCGCAGGAAAGAGGACAAAGAACCTGGAGCCACTGAGTCTAGGGGCTGTGGCTTACTCAGACCTGTTCTGCTGCTCCCCCTCCTTCTGTGCTGGGGGAAGCGACCATGGGAAAAGTAAACCAAAACCCTGGCTTCAGCTGATACGGTCAAGATTGGCAAAGTGCCATCCTGATTGGCTAATCTGTGTCCAAAGGCACATTAGTCTGAGGCTGCATTGATAAAAATGGATGAGCAGGTAGCAGAAGGAGCTCTCCTCCCTTGTATTCATGTGCTCCTGCAGCTACCTCATCACATCCTGAACTGCCTGGAAACTCCACTGCCTCCAGTTTACCAGGCATAGGCTCTCAATGCCTGCAGGTGCTTGGTCTGCACGGCCAGCCTGACATTGCGCCAAGCCTGCACATGGCATTGCATCCTGCCTGCCCCTCTGCAAGGCTGCTGCTGAATGGGGAGTCAAGAGGAACCAGGTCAGAGACTGTGCCAGATTCCAGCTGCCTGAGAAAAGAGCCTCGGAAAGCTCCAAAGTCTCTAGTGGCTTTGAGACCACTGACAGCAACCTCTTGTGTGCTTTGGGTACTGTCTGACAGTATTTCGTGAGTAAATACTTAAAGCCTTTTGTAATCATTAATTGCCTTCTGCCATAAGCAGAAAGGAGCTTCCTGCATCCATCCAGTGGCTAAGCAGGATAATTAACTGCCAGTGGTTTAGTGACCACAGGAACCTTCTCTTCCAGTATGATGTTTGCCTTTGCTGGGTACCTCTTACAGTGTTTCAGTTTTGCCTGTTCCCTGTGTACATAAATTTCCAAACCGTGTGTTTGGAACCTTGTAACTAAGTTTTCTGGTGAGATTTAATGTTAATAAACAATTTTCATAGTTATTAACAATCTCTGCCTGGATATCAACATTAATATCCATTATTAATTGTGCATCGTTCGTAACAACTGCAAATTAAGCAGGCTGGGAACTATTGCTAGCCCTGGAAGAGTTTGTGTCTTACGCATCCTAAAAGGCAGTAGCTGCATCTGAGCCACATGTTGGAAATGCTACTGGGTCACGGCATGCTCTGAGCTAGGACTGGTCTTCTTCTGGGAGCTTCTTAGCTGACCAAGGTGAAAACCACGTTGTGGACCCTGCTCAGATGGGCACATCCTGTTTAATGCTTTAGTGTATAGATGATGCTTGTGATTCTCTTTGCTTTAGCAGACAACCCCCCCTCCTATCTCCTTATACTAATCAACAATTAGCTTTTAAAATCTTAGCCTGCTGATTGCAAATGACAGGATTTCTTCTGAGGGAATCATTCTCCAGTTTATGACGAGGCATTGCTGCCAGGGGGTAACAAACTGCTCACAAATATATACTTGTTTCTTAGCAACCATCGAGAGGCCACTTTCAAATCAGGACTGTGCAGATCCTTGGAAGCCTTATTAGTTCATGGCAGTAAAAGCTCAATTAATCTCAGTTTAAAAAAAGATGGCAGGAATAATTTTTGCAAAATTCTGTCTGTGCCAGTGTTTAGTGCTCAGGCAAGGAGGCAAGGCTTTTAGTCCTGTTTTATCACTTAGTTTTGTAAAGGCCTCAAAAAATCAACCCTCCAAATGCATGCAAACAATAATGATGAGTTTTTTTGGAGATTTGTGATTAACACCTCAAAAGGAGAAGTGTAGACAGAATCCCGAGGCCTTCGGTGACCTGTACTAGTGGGAGGTGTCCCTGCCTGTGGCGGGGGGTTAGAACTGGATAATCTTTGAGGTCCCTTCCAACCTTACCATTCTATGATTCTATGATCTCAGGCTGGGAGCTCATGGTAACTGCAGCTGATAATCAAAAGGTTCTCCTCCCACATTAGCACAGTATAAGAGAGAAGCCTTTTATTTGCTTTCACTTGTTTCAGAAGAGGAATGTGAGACTAGCAAAGGTTTTAGGTGTATACAGTGATAGGACTTACTGAATTTCTCACTGCCAGGACATCTCCCAGTGATTGTAGTGTAAGGAAAATTGTCCTCCAGACAAGGAAGAAAAAAGAGATTGTTTTATTAGAGACCAATAAAACAGACACCAAACTGCTTTCAGGGTCACTTCGTAGCTGAGTTACTACTTTACTCTCCAAAATTCTGCAGAATAAGTGGGGCATAGCTTACCCATAAAATATTTGATGAAAGAATTCCTCTCGTTTAACATGCAGCAACCAAAAGTAAATGCAGAACCAAGAGAGAGAAAAGGATTCTCCAAGCCCTCCCATCTTACAGAAGTGCAGTGACATTTCATCAACACTACAAAAGCCAAGGATCTGGAGCTAGGCAGCAGATGTGGCATGTGTGAACTCTAGTTTCAGTAAGAAACCCAAGAACATGGATCTATAACCAGAAAGTCTTTGGAATTACATACGGACATGGAGCTCTCTGTATAGCTATGGTTGCTGGACTGGGCGTTCATTAATGCTGTGACACATTAATGATGCTATTTATCATAATATACCTTGTCTTTGGCAATGGCAGATGGGGTGACAGAGAGTTCCAAGTCCTGCTCCCTCATTAACCTGTGTATGTCCAATCTGGAAAGGAGAAGAGTGTGCACAGAGCTTGGATAGATGGTGATTGTTCAAAAAGAGTGAGCTGTTGTTTTCCTGACATTACCTAGCATTGGGTGAGGAGATACTCAGACATTAATAGTGTATTAGACTGCAATACTGGAATACAACACTTCAGAGGAGAAAAAACCCACTTTCATCCAGCAAAGAGAGAATTGTTCGAGCTCCTCCTGTCTTAGACCAGTTCTGTAGACGTTAGGATAGTCACAGACAAGATAGACACAGAGTCAGGCTAAGGTGTATTGGTTTTTTGTGATGTGCTAGGAATTATCTCCAACCCCTCTATATCAGTGAGAATCAATTATCCAAGAGGAGGAAAGCAGTTTCCTCCTTCTGCTTTCAGACAGAGGCAGTTTAAATTGATGGAAAAGCAGCTTTCCCTGCAGAAACAACTACTGTCTGAGCACAACAGTGAGTATCCAGCCAGGGCACCTGGTGCAGTTTTGTGCTAATGCTTCTTCCCAACTCAGTAAGAGAAGAAAATGTTTGCCTCAGTCCTGTGAGTGTGGATAAAGACAGAAAGCTGCCACTCAAAGCTGCCACTCCAGCATGTGCTCCAGCTTGCAGTAGGTGTTGCTTTGGGGACTGCTGCTGAAGGTCATTCTGCAGAATTGCAGCATAGCTGAGGTGGGAAGTGGCCTCTGGAGGCTGTCTAGCCCAAATCCTCCACTCTAAGTAAGCTCCCTCAGAGCTGTCTCCAGAGAGGCTCTACAAGAATGGGGATTCTGCAACCACACTCAGCCTGCTGGCAATGTTTTCTCTAGTGCAGCCTGGGGAGTCCAGAGGACTCTTCACTCAAAGGTTCTCTTGCTGGCTCATGCTCAGTGTGGTGGCCATGAAGACCCTCAGGTCATTTTTCACAAAATTACTTTCCAGCGCAAACCAGTATCTGGGATCATCCTTCCTCTGGGGCAGGAACTGGCATTTCCCTTAGTTGGAATTTGTGATTCCTGTTGGCCCATTTGTGCTGCCAAGGTCCCTTTGAAGGCAGCACAACTGTCTAATGCATCAACTGCTCTGCCCAGTTTTGCAACCTCCTGCAAACCTGCTCAGGGTGCAGTGTCCTGTACCACTACCCACTTCACTTGCAAAGCTATCAACACCCATTGGCCCTAGCCTCATGCCCTGGCACACATTACTAGTGCCCAGCCTCCAGCTGCACTTTGTTTCCCACAAGACTTCCACTGGTCTGACTGGCTCCCAAGTGCAGCTGTACCAGTAGTCTTTGATCTGCTTTACCCTTCACTTAACACTTAACTCATGCTTCATCTATCTGTAAGTGAGGATGAGGTAGGACACAGCACTAAAAGTGTTAGTAAAGCCAAGGTAAATACCATCTAGTGATCTTCCCTCCCCCACCAGGCCAGTCATGTCATCTTAGAAGGATAGGCTATGGTGAGGCTCATGGCACAGGGTTATTTGATTTCCTACCCTGATCTCTGCACATTCAGACAATGTTTCTAAGTTACTCTTAGGTCGGTTGTTCCTGTTTCCACTTTTATCTGTTTTACTTTTAAGTCTGAGTTTTGTTAGGACCTCCTTCGCCTATGCATGCCTACATCCATCTTTATTTAGTTTCTTCAGACTGAAATATGTGGTAGAGACCAGAACATCTTGGCTCCTTCAGCATGACTTCTTTTCAGAAGGATTCAGTCAAATATTGGTTTCCTCTTTGGAATTAACGAAACCATCCAAATCTAACCGGCTATTCACATCCCAAATCAGCTGATATCAGGAGGATTGAATATTAGGAGAAAAAAAACCAAAAAAACCAAAAAGGTCCAAAAATGGCAGCAATGAAACCTCCATTTAATGAAGATGAGAATCAGATTCATTGTTCATTGTTGTCATTGCCAAGTTTCCTACTTTTGGAGATGGAATTGTTGCCAGATGCTGAGTGTAAAATTGTGACATAATGCAATTGTGCTTCATCTCCAGTTAATTGCTTGCTTCCATAGACTCACAGGAATTAAAGATGGAAAACAAAATCTATGCCAAACTATCTTTTGTGATTTTTTCCTAAATTCATAGGACTTGGTGGATGGGAAATAAAAAAACTGTGTGTGTTCTTCTCCAGGCAATTTGTAGCTGTTCTGCTGTGGTCAATTCTGGGGACCAGAGCATAAACACATTTAATGGCCTAATTACCAACTCTTTGCCTAGTGTGGCTCCACATATGAACCCTGTATTTTATTACAAAACACATGGGTTGTCTCATGGTGTTTCTCTAATGCTATCCTTTGCTAGTGACTCATTTGCACAGATATCTGTATGCAGAATTATATTGCAAAGTGCATGCATTTTCTCATCTCGATGTGGGAGATGGTCCAAGCAGATCACATCCTGCTACTGCAACCCCTCCTGACCATCTCTAGCAGCTGTCCTCACTCCATTTTACAATTCTAATGGATTGAGATGAAATACAAATGTATTTGGAACTGGAATTTTTGTTGAATGCATTTTTTTCTGAATCAGAGAGCACAGACAATTATCATGGCAGAGTTTGTATGTCAAGACAGGTCTCAGCAATCTCAGCACAAATGATGCAGGCTGAGTTGGGAGCTCACATGATCTTCATTGTCAGCACTCCTTCCAAAGACCAGGGTTTTCTCCTCTGAGAAAAAGGAGTTTTTTCTGTCTCCTGCTATGCCATTTTCCTAAACCATCAGATGTTGAAGGATTCCTGTTTCAGTGGATAATTTCATCCAGATGACTGTGAAAGAGAAAATGAAGGCTGTTTAGGGATGTGAGGAATGTGTTTCCTATGACGAGTCTTCTCTTGAAATATCCCTAAGTGCAAAATCCAGAGAGAAGGGAGAGTCTTTGGCTTGAAGAGAAGCAATTTTGGATTGTTCCAGAAAGCAAACAGAAAAACCCCACAGACACAACAGAGATGTTTCTCCTCTGACAGCAGTGCTGGTTGGCTCACTGCAGAAGAAGAGGATGCTGTGATGTGATCTTGCTCAAGGGAGAAGGCAACTCGTGTCCAAGAGCAACAGCTGATGCTGATTTGGAGACTGTTTTAATGAATAGCTCAAAAGCTACAGCGCTTGTGGGCAAACTAAACCTGCAAGAAAATCATTTGAAGAACCAAGGCATGGAAAGGAGAACATTTTGATGTTTCAGGATAGATATTCTTACATGGGTGAAAGGTCCAGGGATTGCCGGGTCCTGGACAGAGGGGGCGGCTTGGCAAGTCAAGAGTTCTAGAGAGCAGAGAAGGAAGTGTGGGCAAGTAAGAGGCTTCTTTGCTCTTCCTTGTCCACACAGAGATGGGTCTTTAGGAGGGAGATTTCTTGCAGCTGAAGTTGTTAATAAGTTTTTTTAACTAACTTTTTTAAACCTCATGTTTAGTTCATTCTTACTCTCTCCTGTTTTGACAATGTTTGGCCCCATGAAATCTCCACTTAGATAAATCCTGTAATGCTGCACTGTTCTGAAGGGAATTGATTTACTCCCTGACCTGACCTCTTGTAAACTGTTCAGGTGTACTTGTTGCAGTTCTAAGAACACATTCAGAAAAATGAGTCTAAGGGATAAAACCCTGCATGCAATATATAATTTTCTCCACCCTTTTTGGTGTTATGGCTCAAACTCTGGTTACAAAAACATTATCTAGGCCAAGATAAGCTCCAGATATATTTTCTATCCAGTAAAAATACATCTGCCCTAAAAAACAAAACAAAACAAAACACCCAAAAACCCACCAACCCACATGATATTTTACTTTGTTTAAGGGGGGAAATAAAGTCTTTTGGATTAAGAAGCACGTTGAGAGTGGGGGAGGCTGGTACACTGCATTCTTTTAAGAAGATCATAGAATGGTAAGGTTGGAAGCGACCTCAAAGATCATCTAGTTCCAACTCCCTGCCATAGGCAGGGACATCTCCCACTAGCACAGGTCACTCAAGGCCTCCTCCAACCTGGCCTTCAACACCTCCCTGCAGGTTGTGGAGCACAGAAGACCTCCCTGGGCAACCTGTGCCAGTGTCTCACAACCCTCACTGTAAAGAACTTCCTCAATCTCAAATGCACTTAAATGCAAAATGCAGAAATCAGGATAGTTTGTGTGTTTCTTGTTACTATGAACTAAAAGGTTGCAAATTGACTTTATAAGAAAGCTGGGGAAAATGAATTAGAGCTGTATCAGTGCTCTGCTTTGGGAATAAACAGTGTGTGGTCTTAGCAGCCTTACTTAGCAAACAAATGTCATCGAATTGCAGCTAACTGCACTTTATTCTTACAGAGTAGGAAAGGTTCTACTTACCAAACCCTGTCCTGTGAATCTTTATGCATATTTTAAGCCAAAGTTCTTAAGAAGCACCATGAGATCCCCAGAGTCAATCTGCCACTATTAAACTGTTATTTCATCAAGCTATACATGACTGACTTTTTTTTTTTTTTTTGAGTCAGCAGAGCAGTGAAGAAGCTTTATACTGAATATTTGCCAAACTTATTGATAGTTTTGCCTCAACAGGGGATTCCACAGTGTAGTTTAGTTTTTATTGTGCAGGGAAGGGAGCAGTAAAATTGTGTCTGGAAACTATTTAATTTCAAATTTGAACTAAGAGACTTAGGAAATGGAGTGGGTATGACAGTAAAGGAAGAACCCCACAGGTAGTAAAGAGGAAAACCAAAAATCTGTGCAATAATGTCTTTTGATTCAGCTTTTATTAAGAAAGGTAAAGATATTGGAATATGCGTTAAACTTTGTTAAGATCAGTAGATGAATTCCTTCACACTTACACATCGCCAGAAGCATTGTGAAAACTGCAAAGTCTGTGCAGGAAATGCACTTTCCCAGGCAAATCTACTCTCAAGAGGGATCCTCACCCATTGTCAACATCCACACGGAGACCAGGGCAGAAAGCAGCTTGGCAAGGAAACCAATATACTCCTCTTTGCATCTGCTTGGTTATTTCTACCCCTGAAGAAAATCCTTTCAGGAAATGTGAATCGGCTTTCAAACTGACTGGGCAACATCTGCCAGCACAGACCTGTGCTCCTGCGCTTGAGCGCTTCACAGGCACATGTACAATAGGCAATTGTGCAGGTGTAGAGGTGGTGTTGCTCACCCATCCTGTCCATTTCTGCATCTGCCTCCAACTAAAGATGACTAAAGATGTACACCCAGAGGTCTGGCCATGTACAGGGAATCAGATGTACTACTGACCAATATACAATTGAGTGTCAAGATCCTTTCAGGTCGCTCTCCAAGGGAGCTTAAGCACATGGCAGCATTAGGGGTACTCTGTGATGGTGCAAGCAGGGGTCTTTTTCCTATGGGTTACATGAGTCTGTGAGCTGAGTGGGAATTATAGCCAAGAGCTGGAACAAACTACATTGCAGCCATGAAAGGAAAACAACTTAGCCCAATGAAAATCTCACCACCCTCACTGCAAAG
>VWYK01041140.1:255-13117 GCA_013399775.1 Semnornis frantzii | reverse complement strand
GTCACCTCACAAGTGAGATTGTTATAAAGACTTCACTATGCAAACAATTGCAAACTTAGTAGTCCTGAAATTTTTTTTCTAATTCCTTTCTGTTTTCCAGAGTCTCTAGTAGTAAGAGATTTTACAGTTCTTGGTTTTTTGCAACACCCTCTGTTTACCCTGCTCTAATTCCCAAACTGATTTTTAAGATAATAGTTAGTCAATGATGGTTTGTTATTATTCAATTTTAGGTATGTAGAGTCTGAAGACTAGAAAGAGTAATAAAAATATTTGCTGTAAGTCCCAAAGATGTGTGATTACCAAGCGGCAAAATTCAGAACTTACTATTCCCACTTGTGTGCTTTATTATAAGAACAGTTATGCAATTTGATTATGCTCATGAGAAAACCGTGTCAGTTGCTCTGTGTTTTGTGGCAAACTGAAATATTAGAATGTATGCTGAATGCTTAATATATACCACAGAATGAATGCCTGGAGAAGTGGATTTTTGTTTCTTTCTTCAAGTCTCCTTTAAACAAGCAAATATTTTTGTCCACAGCATGAAGCTGCCAAGAATGATCTCAGTGATAAACAAAAAGACCTGGATACATTCACCAATAAAGGAAAACATTTGGTAGCAGAATTGAAGAGAGTGCATAACTGCGACTCCACTGCGGTGAAAACAGATATGGACTGTATGGTGGACAAATGGCTAGATGTAAGGGCCTCGTGTTTATACACTAAATACAGTTTTTGAGTTGGTCTGAGTTCACAGTATTAATATTTTCTTAGGATTTTAGAGGGCAATTCTTTAGTAAAGTTTACTGTTAGGTAGGTCTGAAAGAGTTAATTGTAGGTATTTTGCATCCATTGTGCCCACAAAGTTGTGACATCCCATTTGATAAATTTAAAACAATGTCTTATACCAACATATTAATATTTCTATTATAAATTTGATCAGTGTGCACTTCCGAGTATAAATTTAGGTTGGATTCTCACCTAATATATACCAATATTACTTTATTAAGGAATTAACAAATTATATAGCAAACTGTTTAAGCTACACCATGAAAGATGTGAGTATATTAATAAAGACAACATTATAGCAGTGACACACAATATAAAAGCTAGTATTTTGCATTTTCGTATTTATATTCCTTTATTAGCAAATTCCTACATAAGATTGGAAAGGTAACTGTAGCTGGTTTTTAAGATAAAGTTTAGCTGAACATAGAAGTCTTTCCTAGTAAAAAATACACACATTTTTGTTTGGTTTTGCTCCGGGTATCTAATTGAAATTAGGATACAGAAGTTAAACCTAACTCTAAGAAAAATGTTTTTCCTATGCTTATTAAGTATTTTTGATGCACTTGTCTTACAACTGGCTGTAAAATAGGGAAACCTAAAATTAATTTGTGAATAGTGTTGATATCTTCTACTGTCCTAAAAGGTGTCTGAAAAAATCGAAGGCAACATCGACCGGCTGAGTGTAACTGTGTCTCTATGGGATGACATCCTGAAAACTGGAGATGAAATGGATGGATGGTGTAATAAGTGCATTTCTCAGCTAAATGAAGGCATCAGCAGCTTAAATAACAGTCAGAGAATGGAGGCCCTCCTGAAAGACTTCCAGGTGCATACCCATAAATGAGTGATAAAAATGTTCTGGACCAAAATATCAAGTGATGTGAGGGACACAGATAAGGCTGTGATGTTGTAGACCACCGCTGTGTCTCCTGTTCCAGTAGTGATACCAGTGGCTAGCTGACAATGTTCCAGTCCTTTTTTTGAAACTCTTTGCTTCTGTCAGAAACCAGAATGACATCTTTTACCAAATCTAAGTTCTGTACTTATTTTGGCTCTTGCAATACATGACAGTGTGTCCTTATGAGCACAACAATGTCAAAAAGCAAGGCATTGTACTGAACTCTATTTCAGGAAAAACTGGTGGACATTTTAGACAACTTCATCAGAAATCAAGCAGAAATGAGTAGTTTCTAACATTTCTTCTAAGAAGGGAGATTCCCCAGACATTAAAAAAGATATGCTGGACTGGAGGGCAAATTTTAATGTCAGGTTCTTTCAATTTCATGAAGATGACCTTTCTTTTTTTGGTAGTGTTAAACATGTTCTAGAAATCTAGCCAGTGTTTGGGATGCATTCTGCCTCTATTAGCTTAAAATACACAGCAGATCAACCATATTGATCTGAGAGTCATGTTCTACTTTATATTTGAAATTAATGATGTCCTTAAGAAGATGGTCAATGAGCCTATACAAGTAGTATGATATAATATAAAATGGTACTAAATGAGTATTTTGCTCAGGACAGGCTTTATCTGATGTCTTTCTGATCAGTATAGCAATCAGACCATGTAATTTCTTTGCTATTAAAAGTGATTTGTAGTACAAGCAGCCAGCAGCCAAACCATAGGATGTACCTGATTCACAGGAGTCACAAAATACGTAGTCCATAATAATTTTTTTGCAAAGGAAAGAGGAAAGTTAGTTCACTGACAGAAGGGAACCTGCCCTTTCAGCAACCAGAAATACATGGGCATGAACAGAAATAATCAGTGTATCTTTTATGTGGTTCATAGCAGTGGCCCCTTTTCTTGATCAGTCACCTAATGCTGTGTCCTCCCTAGCACAAATACTCACTGAGGACTGTTTTGGGGCAAGTTTAATGCCAAACCTTCAGGGCAGATGTTAAGTGCAATAATTTAGTTCCAAAATCCACTATCTGGTCTTTAACTGGAGTGATCTGTTTGATCATCCAGCTGGAGGCCAGTCACTAGCGGTGTCCCCCAGGGATCAGTACTGGGCCCCATCCTCTTTAACATCTTCATTGATGATCTGGATGAGGGCATCGAGTCAATCATCAGCAAATTTGCAGATGACACCAAGCTGGGGGCAGATGTTGATGGGTTGGAGGTCAGAAGGGCTCTGCAGTGGGACCTCAACTGCCTGGACAGATGGGCAGAGTCCAACGGGATGGCGTTCAACAAATCCAAGTGCCAGGTGCTGCATTTTGGCCACAACAACCCCATGCAGAGCTACAGGCTGGGCTCGGAGTGGCTGGAGAGCAGCCAAAAAGAAAGGGATCTGGGGGTGCTGATTGACACCTGCCTAAACATGAACCAGCAGTGTGCCCAGGTGGCCAAGAAGGCCAATGGCATCCTGGCCTGCATCAGGAATAGTGTGGCCAGCAGGAGCAGGGAGGTCATTCTCCCCCTGTACTCTGCACTGGTTAGGCCACACCTTGAGTACTGCGTCCAGTTATGGGCCCCTCAATTTAAGAAGGACATTGAGGTGCTTGAATGTGTCCAGAGAAGGGCAACAAGGCTGGTGAGAGGCCTCAAGCACAAGCCTTATGAGGAGAGGCTGAGGGAGCTGGGATTGTTTAGCCTTGAGAAGAGGAGGCTCAGGGGAGACCTTATTGTGGTCTACAGCTACCTTATGGGTGGTCGTGGCCAGGAAGAAGTTACTTTCTTCCCTCAGGCAACCAGCACCAGAACAAGAGGACACAGTCCCAAGCTGCACCAGGGGAGGTTTAGGCTGGAGGTGAGGAGAAAGTTCTTCACTGAGAGAGTCATTCCCTACTGGAATGGGCTGCCCAGGGAGGTGGTGGAGTCACTGTCCCTGGAGGTGTTCAAGGGCGGTTTGGATGTGGCACTTGGTGCCATGGTCTAGTCTTGAGGTCTGTGGTAACAGGTTGGACTTGATGATCTTTGAGGTCTCTTCCAACCTTGGTGATACTGTGATACTGTAATTTTTTAGGGAAGAAAGTTTAGGTAATTGGATACACACACTAATTACCTAATACTTAAGAACTACAATTCTACAAATTATGATTTTTTTAAATTCACTTCACTGTTGCTTTTTAATAAGTAGAATATTTCTTTATAACTCAGATCTATATGACCACAATAAATACAAGGTCCTAGTATGTCAGTCTATATATGGCAGCATTTTAGAATGCCCTTTTGAGGTTGAAATTTATTTTTGTGTCCAATTTTTTTCCAAGAACTCACTTCCTTGTAATAAAAACCAGAGACTACATGTATTATGCTCTGCATGCCATTACGTGGAACCTAACAACCACAGCAGATTTTTCCACTGGCATAAACAATGACATTCACTCCTTTATTCAGCCAGTTTTAAGAAACTAAAGCTGTTAGTGAATCTTAAATGCTAAATATATGTATGGTTATTTTAATGGAGGAGAAAGAAATCTCTAAACTAAGTCAAAGAAAGGAAGATTTTTAGAGAAGAAAACAAATAGAACAACTGTGTTTTCCCTCAAGTGGCTAAACTTTGTTTACATTTTCTTTCATTTTTGCAATTGATGAAGCTTCCTTCCAGAGGCGTAATAAAACCTTCTTATAGTTTGATAAGAAACTTTGACCACATCTCTTTTACAGTCTCAAGTCAAGGATAAAGAACTGAAGTTGGAGCAGCTTAGTTCCAAAATTTCAGATCTCAAAGAACTGACCCATAGTCAAGAGCCTCCTGCAGATCTTCAGGTAAAACAAATATATTAGTAATGACAGACCATACTTCAAGAAGAAACTTTTTCAGGGCAAAAGATACAGCATCACTAATCATAAATATTCTTTGTTCAATTTTTTTTTTAGTTAACTTAGTTTTATTCTGAAAATGTGCCATAAAATAATTGAACATTAGAATTGTATCTTTACTAAATCAAAATAGAGTAAATAATCTATAAGGTAGCTGATCAGCTGTGAGATATATTCTCTACACTGTAGAACACTGAGCTGCATGACATGAGTGCATACAGAGTTTGCCTTTTTAGAATGCAGTTAAATATGGTCTTTTGGCTTATCAAACCAAAAGTATTCTTTAGTGAACTGGAATTAGAGCCCTGAACTATTTGTTACAAGAGAGGGGAAAAATACAAAGATGAGCTTTTGAATTTTTATTATTGGCTAGGTTCTTGTTTCTAATGTTCTATGGCAGATGCAAAACCAAAGTATGACTTCTTTGGATATTTGATTTCAAATTGAAATTGGTATATGAGATTACTCACTTTCACTGTCAGAATTATTTTTAAAGTAACACTTACTTCTGCAGTTTCCAGAGGCATAGAAATTTCAATAGATATTTATTTTTAAACCATTCATCCTTTTAACACTCAAGCCTTCTCCATATTTTGAAGTGACCATGCACAGATGCCTAAATTACTAATCAGGTATTGGTCAAGAAGCCTTTCGGATGTGCGCATTTTCTTTATGTGAGAGGTTCAGAAAAAATCAAGTTTAATAATGTTTCATAATAAATATCTCTGTCCACTTATAGAGTGAAACTTAGAGCAAATTATTTTGCAGAGTATCACTGTTAACCAACACACAGTTGTTTCCGACTACTAAATATGATAAACACGGTAACATTTTAAATCATGCCTGCAATAATTGTAGATGATGTACAAATGCAAATTTGAAAATAAACACACAGAAACTAAATATAAATCCTCCAATTATTTGCCAATATTCAAATGCTAACTAAATAAATTGTAGTATGATCAGCTCATACATAACAATTCTGTAATAGAATTTTCATTAATGCTCATTTATAAATAGTACTGATATGACTGATTTATTTTTATTAGTAATATGTGCACAGCTAATATCTACTTTAATTCATATTGCTGGGCAATGAAAATGAATGGGCAATAGTCTAGCTTTTGTATTGTCTTCAATTTTAATCTGCCTTACACTGAGATACTCGAAGCCTCAGTACTCTTAAGGCTCATCAATTTATATTTCTTTTTGTGGAGCTGTGTTTAGGTCATGTTCTGTATATATGGCAAATTACTGAAGGAAAAAGACTAAATATTTAATTTTTCAGAAGTGGGTAATAACTTCAACAGTTTGCAGCCTGGCTTTTTATGTTAGTATCCCTTCTTTTGATTAGTGTATATCTAAGACTTTGATTAGTGTCTATCTAAGACTTCATGGTGAATGGTTGACTTTTTATGTATGCAGACATCTCTAGTTATAAATGTAAAGAGAGTGAAATGATCGTTGTGTGTCACTTCTCTACCTTCCATTTTTTTAATAAGTGTTCACTGGAATGTTTTATTAAAATGCTTTAATACATAACATTCTGCTTTTAGTTTATAGAATCAGATTTAAGGCAGAAGTTGGAACATGCCAAAGAAATGTCAGAAACAGCAAGGGAGACACTGAAAGATTTTACTACTCAGAAGATGCAGTTACAGAAATTTATTGATCAGATGACAGACTGGTTAACAAAAGTGGAAGAGACACTCTTAACCTGTTCACGTAGCCTGGATCCTGAAGCTCTAAATAAAGTGAAGGTCAGTGCTGAAGAAAATTAATATGCTTTTTCTTGTGTAGTGATCTTTAGTTTTTATCAGAGTTTTTGCTAAGCATTGTACTTCATTTTCATCCTGGACAGCTACTAGAATATTAGGAAATAATGCACTGATACTCTAAGAAATTCCACCAATGACCAAAAGTTCTGTTTTATTAACTGTACACATAAGAGTAGTAAAAAGCATTTTTCATGTTTCTGTGATGGCTGTTTATTTTCAAGGATTCTTCTCACTTGAAAAATTCAGGAAATGTTATCCAGTACTCCTTCACTTGTGTCTAGGACTTGAAGTGAACCACAGGAGGAAAGAGCATATGGGCAGGGTAAGACTGAGGAAAAAGTGTTCTTTTGTTGCTTTGTCATATTTGTCTTGTAACTTCATTTTCAGGAAACACAAAAAGATCTTCAGCTTCAGCAGACCAGCATTGACTCAACCTGTGAGAACCTCAACAGCCTGTGTCGCAAATACCATTCTGTAGAGCTGGAAACTCTTGGTGGCACTGTCACTTCATTAATAAAGAAGTATGAAGCTGTGAATCTGCTCTGTTCCAGAACACAGGCCAGCATCCAAGAGTCCTTGGAAAAACATTTCCTCTGTGAGTCTTCAGGCTCGTTAATATGGGCCGTTAGGCCACAGCTATGATTCATTCTGGAATTTGTTAGAGTTTCCAGTGATGTCACTTGCAATTACAACTTTATTTTTGTGTGGAGCCTTTCAGAAAGTCTCATTACCAAATATTCCTTTGATTACTGCTATGAAACAAAGCATTTTACAAAAAAGGAATCAACTTAAAACACTGGCTATGCGTGAAAGGCATGCTTAGTTCCACCTCTCTTCACTCTATTGCATACATACACTTTGTGTAATGCCATAATTAGATGTATATAACGAAATGGAGATGTTTATAATGTAAAAATTCCCATCTGAAGTATTTTCTGAGGCAATTTTAATCTTACATAGTAAGATATTAAAACATACCATGTTCTGAAAATGCCCCTCTTTTCCCATAGACTATGACTATAATGACAAGCCTAGTATGACTTCAAATTTAGTTTATAGTGGAAATATCTAACTTCTTGTGAAATGAATCTCACTCCCCAAGGTCATTGAAGACAATGAGATTCGTCCTGTTAGCTTTTGCACACTGTTCCTGAAGGAAAATATTCCGAGAGACAGCTGCATAGTATTGTGGATAATGCTGCTTCTTAAAAAATATTCTCTTCTCTGTACTTCTTTATTAAATAAGATTCTATGCAAGAATTCCAGGAATGGTTTTCTGATGTAAAGGCAACAGTAAAAGAATCATCTGACAGATCTGGAGACAGCAAAGCCATAGAGGCAAAGCTACAAGACTTGCAGGTATAGTGAACAATTAGGAAAAAAATCCCCAAAAGCAATTTAACTATATGTATCCAGTTACAGTATCTAAAATTATTTGTAGGTGCTATCATATTTATCAGTTTTGTTTCCCAAAAGGTAGTGTAAAGATGGTTCCAGAGCAATATGTACTGTAGAGGAATACAGTGAACTATGTTCTCTCTTCTGAGAGATTAGAATTCACTTCCTGGTTTATGTATAATCATAGAATCATAGAATGGTAAGGTTGGAGGGGACCTCAAGGATCATCTAGTTCCAACCCCCTGCCATAGGCAGGGACACCTCCCACTAGTACAGGTCACTCAAGGCCTCATCCAACCTGGCCTTCAACACCTCCGGGGAAGGAGCAGCCACAACCTCCCTGGGCAACCTGTTCCAGTGCCTCACCACCCTCACTGCAAAGAACTTCCTCCTGACATCCAGTTTAAATCTTCCCTCTTTCAGTTTAAACCCATTGCCCCTTGTCCTGTCATCACAAGACCTTGTAAATAGTCCCTCCCCAGCCTTCCTGTAGGCCCCCTTCAGATACTGGAAGGCTACTATAAGGTCTCCTCGAAGCCTTCTCTTCTCCAGGCTGAAGAGCCCCAGCTCTTGTAGCCTGTCCTCATAGGAGAGCTGCTCCAGCCCTCCAATCATTAAACTCTTCTTTTCATTTTTAAAATATCTTCTCCCTTTTTTGCCTTCTTTCTCTTCATATTTTTTTCTTATAGTATTGCTTATTCAGTCTTTCAGATTAACAGTGATATGTCAAAGCTTGCGTGTGTACATTTTCGATGCAACAGAACACAAACAGCAAACATGTACTGCAAATAGTCCTAATTCCTGAAATATATAACATCTTCAGGATGTGCAAACTGTCCAGAGAAAGACAGGACTACCTTGGGACCAAATATGAGAATCGAACTGGCTACTTAGAATTTCTCCCATAGCTAGGCATGCTGTTCAGTTTATTGGGGAAATCTGACCACATCTAATTCCCTATATTACCTATCATTAGTTGTTAAACCTTACATGTTTAAACTGTATTTTTTTCATTACACAGAATGTTCTGGATTCTGTTAGTGAGGGACAAAACAAGTTAGATGCTGCCTGCAAGGAAGGAGAAAGTTTGTGTGCTTGCTTACCAAAACCAATTGTGAGCCATATTCAGGAGCAGATAGCAAAATCTAACCAGAACTTCCAGGAATTCCTCAACCAGTGTCTGAATGAAAAGAAGGCCCTGGAAGCTTGTGCCTCACACCTGGGAAGGTGAGTGATACCTGTAGCAACTGAAGGACTACATGAAATTGTCCAGCTGCTGACATACAGGGCACAACTTGACATTCTTTCTGTTTGCTTTTTTCCTTGGAAATATTTCAGGGGAATGCAATTCTCTGCTCAGAACAAAGCAAAACCTATTGCTCCTAAAAATATTGCTTTGGTTAAATAATGGAATCACAGAATCACAGAATGGTAGGGGTTGGAAGCAACCTCCAGATATCACCTAGTCAACACCCTGTCTGCTAATGCGGATATGCCTAGATCAGGCTGTCCAGGAACACCTTCAGGCAGGTTTTGAAAGTTTCCAGAGAAGGAGACTTCAAGACTTCACAACCTCTCTGGGCATCCTGTTCCAATGCTCCTGTATTCTAGTTTGTACCTGTGAGGTAGCATACAAGGTCAAGATCATACATGTGGAAGATCTGTGTTGCTCATGCAATCCCAATCAGCAGTTGGGATCTCAGTAATTTAAATGCAACTTCCTGGAAGTAAAGGGTGTAATGAACTTTCAAGCTCTGCCCTAGGGTTTGAAGACAGTATGCTGTTTGCATGCCATGAGTATGTCCCCTCCCATTCCAGGTAGATAGATTTCCTAAGGATTTAATAAGGAAACACTTAAATTATTACATGGAGATAGATTTGGTGGGGGGGTGTTAAATATTTTCATATCTAACTGTATACAAAACAGCTGATAATTGAATGCAAGGTTAGTGTGGCAGCAGTGGATAAAACAGCAGGGTGAGACGGTAAGCCTTTGTGGATGGAAAATGTTTTCAAGCTTAGGGCTAGAACCTGTTGTGCTGAGTTCTAACTCCTTGAGATTCCAGTTACATTCTGTTGAAGAAAGTGAAAGCACAACATTTCAGATACTGTTGTTGTCAGTACTAAGCAAAACCCCATTTTTTAAACCTGGGCTTTAATTTTAGATGAAGTCATTAAAAAAGATTTGGAAAAGACTTTCTTTTGGTCTGCTGTTACTGAATAAATGCACTGCCACTTTAAATTTTTGAGGCTTCCTTTCTGCCGTGATTTTTAGAGAGTTGCCGAATATTTTTAGATTAGTAGTCACTGTGGAATTATGTTTTGTGTAATACTCTTATTCTCAAAGCATGAAATGGATGCGTAGCTTTATTTTCCTGGTCTCGTGGATATTGAAGGAACTGAGTTAACTTCTTACTAACTTTACTCTACCCGAGAAATATTTTTTTGTTGGTATTTTTCTGTTCTGTAGCTTTGAAGATCAGCACAAGAAACTTGGCCTGTGGATACGTGACATGGAAGAAAGAATAAGCACAGAAGCATTGGGAGAGAGCAAACAGCTTATTCCTGAGAAGAAAAAGGAGGTGCAGAAAGCGGAGAAGTTCCTGGAAGAGTTACTGAATTCAAGGTAGTATGAAATACATTTCCTCAAGTACTCTCAGTTTTTCCTCTGCTAAAGCAACAGTGAAACTGAACTGTTAGATTAAAGCATGTTTGCAAAAGATCAAGAAAGGTGTTGCAACACACTCTGTAAGAGGCTGAATCCAGATACTTCCAGTTTTAAGGAAACTGGAATTTACAGACAACTCCAAATTCTGATGTTACTTTTCATTAAGAAAAGCTTATCTTACTTCATTAATAAATGGAAACTGAAAATAAAATCTAAAAAAATAAAACATTGCTTGTACAAATCTTAAAAACATTGCTTCTAGCAGCCGCAGTAAAAATAGAACCTATCATTGTATACATTTTACAATTTTCTTTCTTTCATCCTGCAACTCTCAGAACCCACCAGGTTGCAGAATCCCCTTTCCCATGTAGCTGACTTTATAAAAGAGCTCAAATAACATCTGCGTCAGCTGCAAAATTGTTCTACAAGTCAGACTTATCCAATGTGATGATGAAGTAGTTGCCTTTTTTAGTACAGAGTGTTTTTTTGAAATTTTATTATTACTAGGTCGGTGAAGATAGAATGGAAATAGTAGTCAGTTGTTCAAGTCTTACAGCATACTAAAAGGAAACATGCAGTCACTCCCTATCCTCTTGAGATTAATGCATGATGTTTTGATCTGATGTAAATCCCCTGTAATCAAAGGGCATCAGCAAGAGCGATCTAGTAGACTGAGATTAACTGAGGCTATAAACCCAGAGTTTTCATCCCTGTTACTGACTCTTGTCTTGAATCCCAGAGTTGTTGTCTAATTCTGGACAAATAATCAGACCTTTCCATCATACCTGCCAAAGACTATAAACTTCTCAGAAGCTTCGGTAGGTGCAAAAAACGTAGTGCAGTTCATATAGAACTGCAAAGTGTGGTAGCCATAAGGAAAATCGTCTTTTAATTTAAATGTGCAACACAAAAATTTAATTGGTGATCACTCTGAGCACCAAAACCTGCAAAGAATGGCATTGTACACAGGTAAATGTATTAATTGGTACATACTGCTTTCCTTTCAGTCTCTCCTAATTTGTCTGGCAACTATGAACTCTGTCACTGGCAGAATGGGTAATTATGTCAGCAAGCTACAAAACTTGTGATAGTGGTTACAACAGCATCACATGCTTTCCAAAATTGATTTTCAGTCTCAATATTTTCTTTCAGGGAATCTTTCGATAAGCTGTCTGAAATGGCACAAACTTTAAATGAAGAAGGCCATGGTGCAGGGAAGGAATTACGTCTGGCTTCTCAGCATCTCACCAGTTATCAAAACATGGTCAAGACTGTCAAGGAGAAGCTGCGAACATGTCAACTTGCGCTCCAAGAGCATCTCACTTTGGAGGAGGCATTGCAGAGTATGTGGTCATGGGTGAAAGAGGTTCAAGATAAACTGGCATCATCAGAGAGCACTGTTGGTAGCAAAGCCACACTAGAGAGACGACTGACACAAATTCAGGTAAAGGATACAACTAGAAATTATTCATCAACATTGAGTGTAGACTACATCAGTGGAAAAGGAATGTGTCTGTATTTCATTCTTGCTGTGGTTATGAAGGAAAGGATTAAAACTTAAGTTGATATTGACAAATTGGGAGGTGCAATATGAAAAACAGGAAGAAGATTAATGGAGACAGATGCCAGGTATGACGTTTAATAAGAAATATTGAACAATGAAAATGTGTATTCAGAACCAGAAAAGCTTTCTAATGAAGTTTCAGAAAGCCTTGGAATAATTGACACAGAGGCTGTGACATATCTGTCACAAGAGGTCTTCAAGAACAGGTTGGGCAAATACCTGTTAGGAAATTCATCAGTGTAGGAGATCCCACCATGGACTTTCTTCTAGCTATGCAATGCTGTCTTTCTGTGCAGTGCATGCCCTACTCATTATCTACTGCAATGTAACCAAAATTTTAGAATCACCAATGCAATTAAATACCTGTATGGCTGTGGGAAGAACTGCTGGGTCACTTGAACATAGGAAAGGATGGGGATTTAGAAGAAAAGATGTCTAGGAACTCATAGTGTGCATGGCTGTCAAGGATAAATAAGTTCAGAGAAGGTAGTGTCCACTGTTGAGAAAGTGACAGCTTTTACCACTTAGCAGTTTGCATTTGTTAATTTGACTTCTTTCACCTCATAGGAAATCCTCTTACTCAAAGGCGATGGTGAAGTGAAGCTGAACATGGCCATTGGCAAAGGAGAGCAAGCGCTTCGAAGCAGCAATGAGGAAGGACAAAAGATGATACAAACCGAGCTTCAGACACTGAAAGATGTATGGAATGACATCATCAGCACTTCAGTCAACTGGCAGAGGTAAAGCTCCCTAGAAAACACAAGTCAGACCCTGCCAACTTTGCTTACAGAGTGGTACCTCATGTAGGAGCCCATTTATTACTGGCTATATAAGAGGAGAGTTGAATCATTGGAGAGAAGCAAAAACTGCCTGAAATAAAAGATGTCCTTCTATCA